>WBNM01036871.1:0-43510 GCA_013399055.1 Ramphastos sulfuratus | reverse complement strand
TTAATGGCATGAAAAATGCTAAACTTTCACAGCCATAAAAGACTTGGAAAATTTCCCATTAAAAAAAAAAAAAAAAAAGAAGTTAATTGTGTATGAAGTCCGTGATTTCATTTTCAAACATGCCCAGCACTCGACTGCAGACGAGTCAATGGGAGTTGCAGATACTTGGTGCTTTGCAGCCCCCAGATGTTTAGCAGAACACAGCTGAAAGGATCTCTCTGAATTGTATGCTCTTGGACCAACACAGTACATTGTAAGCATATTTTAAAGGAAGAAATGCTGGAACTGCTATTATCACACTGAAGGGTTCTGCATTGCTTAGGTTGTGATCTAAACTTAGTCCTTTCCCTTCCTTCCCTGTAACAGATAACATAAAAAAATCAATATATTGGAAACAAATCTCAATAGGACTTTACATTTCAGGAAGGAAACACAAGGCTGTGTTCATTTTGTCCCATCCGCACGTTCTCCCCTAACTGCTACAGGTCCCTCAAGCAAACCAAAGCAAGACTGTAGGAGTAGTTTGCTTATTTATGTGCACTGAAATATTCACTTAGCTCTATCTTGTTCAAAATTACAGAATGTAAGTGCTAAGAGCAGTTAAGCTGAGCTAGTCAGGAAGAGCGTGATTGAAATAGAACCTCCTCAGCCTGACCTGTACTTCACTGCAAACGCCTCTTGTCTTAGAACACATTTCCTCTACTTGGTAACTTACATATGTACATCATAAAGACCATTTTCTTCTCCTCTCTACACCCTGGAATTCACACCATCCCAGCAGGCAAGAGGTCCTACTGTGATGCTGAACACTATGTCATTTACACTTAGCAGGGTGCAGCAAGGTGACCCTTACCTGCTGAATTGGTAAGCTTTTCAGAAGACTTGGGAGCCGTTGTGGGATTGTTAAACATATCAACGAGTGGACTGGTGTAGGCCCTGCCAGCAGGAGCTGGAGGCACCTTTGTTGCATTTTCATGAGGATAAAAGTCACTTCCAAACTAGAGTCACAAAAACAGTGTTACAATACTGAGGAGACAGTGACAACTTTTTTGCAGTATTACATTCTAGAAAGCAATGCTGACACGTTCCCAAATGATACATATTTAGAGCTGTCAGTGCCCATGTTCCCACGGAATTCCTGATGGAGTGTTTGTAAGAAGCTTCTATCCCTTGACAGACATTTGTTAGTGGGAATGCTGTGCCTCCCTCCACCCCCCCCCCCCAAATAGCACAGTTATACTTAGATAATCTCCAGATCATTTTTCTTAGACATTCAACGACTAGTGGTGACAAAACATACAAACAGGTAGGATTTAGAATCTAAGCTTACTCTAGTAAGAATCATGGAGGGAAGAAGGAAAGAAAATAGGAAATGGTAGGAACAAGTTCTTTAACCTGAGGTAGTGGAACACTGGAACAGGTTGCCTGAGGAGGTGGTTGGGGTCCCATCCCTGGAGATACTCAAGGTGAGGCTTGACAAGGCTCTGGGCAACCTGACCTTGTTGAGGATGCCCCTGCTGACTGCAGAGGGGGTTGGACTGGATGAGCTTTGGAGATCCTTTCCAATCCAGACCATTCTATGGTTTTAAGTTTATATTGAACTACTGAGTGTGTAATTACTAGCACTTAGAGACAAGAATGTAGGAAATGGTTAGAATGAAAGTAGCCCTGAGGCTGGGCTCTGCAGAAAATGTCCTAGGCACCCAACTGAAAAGTGAGCCCTGGGGTATGTGCTTCTGCCTGCTGTCCTGTGCACTTCTCCAATAGCAGAGCTTCAGCTCAACGAGTTTGCTTTCATACCGACCCCCAGTAGAGCCCATCTGAGGTGCAGCACAGACTTGATTGCACATGCTTAAGTACAACAGAAGCTAGTGAAGACTCCCAGTTAAGAGAAAGGACCTTTAACGATCAAAGAACAACATACCAGGGTATTTCTCTCTATCATTGGTGAGGGCTGTGGAGTTCCTGACACGGGAGTGGAACCAGGTGTCCTTATCTCGTCTATCATCATTCTGACTTTTTCAGGCACTTTGGTGGCATCACTACAAATTTCCTGCCACCCAGGCAGCTTGGATTTCAGGAAGTCAGCACACTGCATGCAAAGTGTAAAAATACACTTGTCAAAGACATGCTTTTACATACAACTGCACATTGCATTGTAAACCTCCTCTGTGCACTGATGATGGCACTTGTGTGGCACTACAGCATTCCTAAGTGCTGTTTTAGCTGCTTACAGCACTCTGATCTCCCATATGATCCAATTTCAGGAGTTTCAGTCATTTGAATCATGTCACTGACCTGAACGTGATAGAAGTGCATGTGCTGGCTAAAGTTGCAGTGCTTGTCAACCAGAAAACAGAATCTTCTCTTCTCTTCAAGGAGGGCTTCTCTGCAGCCTTCTGCAATAAATCTCTGGATGTCACTCTGTCGAGAGGTCACAGTTTCCAAATACTAAGGAGAAAAAAAACCCACAAAACCCCAACATAAATCACATTTGATACTATCTGCAATTACTGAGGAAAGGTGGGGTGGGATAGGGTGGCTCTGCTTCCAAGTCTCAATCTTTTTGTGCAAGCACCCAACTTCCTCATCCCACCAGGTTAAGGTATATTCTCATGAGAGGCAACCAATAATTTACTTGGGTATATGTGAAGAAAAAGGAGGTAGTGCTATTTACATTTGCTCCTCATTACAGACAAAGCTTTATTTGAAAAGAAAATTAAAATAGAAAAAGATGGAGAAAAAGCCCTGATACGCTATCATGAAATGAAAGCATTGAGCAAATAAAAATTGGAATGGCAAGTATTTTCTGAGGGACACAGGACAACCAGAAGGTGATTTGCCGTTTAAGAGTTTCTCCTCACTGCTTTGCCTTTTCTAACTTGGCCTCCAGATGGCAATGCTGGTTTGCGTAGGAAAGGCAGTAACAAGTTGGCATTTACCCACTCTGGGAAATTAATTTATAGCAAATTACTAATGAATTTTCATGGTGCAGCTGACCTCCTCCGTAAACCTCTGCATAAAGGTGTACTTAGAGAGGTGCAGACTGAAAACAATCAGGCAGAGGATGAAACCTAGCAGGAGCCTCTGAACGTGTGCAGCACAGCAAGCCAGAGCTGGGTTTCAACAGGAGTGCCGTTTAGATAAACCACCCTGGAGGAACCAAAACCACCCCTCCTCGAACCTGTGGGGCTGAACTGTTGCCAGACAACTTCCAGAGGAGCCAGCGCGTTAACCAGTAACACTGCATGTACACAAACCGGGGCAAGCTTCACAAGTCAAGATGTAAGAGACTCCAAGACACCCTGCAATAGCTTTCCATCTTCTGCTGACCACACAGAGAGCAAGAAAAAGCAGCAGGCAAGAGGCAGGGCACTGACCTCCATCTCTTTGTGCTCGTACTTCGTGACGTTGCGTGCTCCTTGGCTTTTCCTTCGGATTTTCTTCAGCTCAGCCTGTGACTTCTCTAAAGAATCCAATTTGCTTCTGTGTTCAGTTTGGTACCTCTTCAAAGTTGCCTGCAATCAAAGCATTTAAAACATCTCATCGTGCACTCAGCCACGGAACTGGGGGGCTGAAAAGCATAGGCACTGTCTGCAAGATGCTGCTAGCACACACCAGACGAGACAGGCAGTTGCTTTCTCAAGTTTAAAAATGCCATTGGTTTCTCTTCAACTCAAAACAAGCATGAAAACCTTTGCCATGTTTTTGTATTGATTAGCTGCTAGGGAACCATTTCTGAAATACAATTTGACTAGCAAGAGATAAGTAAAGTGTGACTTCCAGAACTGAGTGTACTTACATTCATATATTTTACATCCAGGTCTGTTTTCTTCTCCAGTTCAGATATAATTTCTTTATGAAATTTTTTGAACTTTGAAAGGAAATGAATGAAAAGATATTTAAAATTGGCAAAAGTAATATCTAATTTAAAAAGTAAGTTTTAAGATCAGAAAACATTAACTTACACTCTCCTCTAGACTGTCATTAAGTTTCTTGTGCGTTCTTGAAATTTCTATGAGAACTTGGCCTGTTGATAAACATATTTCATAGTCCTGAAGTTAGTTAACAAAGAACAGTAAAAAAAAAAAAATCTATTTATTTAATATGTTTATTAACTGGAATGTTCTTAAGAGGGATAGAAAATGTCTCATGTTGCTCATTACAAATAACTAGATCTGGCCACAGACGAACCAAGAAGCACCTAAGCGATAGAAGAATAATGAATGATACATTAATATGCAAGAGGGACATGGAATGCCAGACAAAATAAATACTCCTTTCTCTCCAGGAAACTCATATTGGTTTAGTAACAGCCTCTTGCCAAGTCAGAGAATAACACACAAGAACTGAAGGTAGCTATTACTGTCCAAATAGCTGCTATCTACTGTTTATTAACCAGCTGCACCTTCAGAATGAACAAAGTAGCCTCTCACATTGACTCCCAGCACACCTGCTGAACACTTCTGATAGCTGTGCTGCCAAGTTTCCCAGGCTGTCTCTCAGTGATAACAGCCCCACTGCAGGGCACTCACCAACAGCCAAGCAGCAGCAGATTTCTGCATCTCTTGACAGACCCTAGATACACCTGCATGCTCTGCTGTCTTCCAGCACAAAGTTACACAGCTTACTCTCAACTGTGAGCTCTGAAAAGCTGGACTGTTTCATTTTGCTTGAGGAGGAAAAACACTCCAGTCCTCAGGGTGTGGTTCTGTGTGCAAACCAATGTAAACTGCCAGCTGTGGTCCTGCCCTGTATGCGGCAGCTGCACTGCCCTGCTCTGGGTGCAGATGGCCACATCGTCCCTGCTCGCTTTCCTGCCCAGCACTGACACGGAGTGTCTGCCGGTCTTGTCTGGGAGATTGCAACATACTGCTGGGAAGAGTAGTTGGAAGTGTCCCGAAGTGCCCAGTTTGACTTCACCCAAATTAGATCTGTAGACAGTTACCAGGTCTCAGCCAGGAGCCTTTACAAAACCCTGAAAGTGCCAGAGCCACGATCAGATTCCCAAAGTATGCTGCAAGTCCTGACCAGGGCTGTGTTATACTGCCATTCCATCTCCAGGGCAGGGACAGAAGGTTTGCTTCCACAGCTGCCTCACTGGCATGCCTCCTCCAGTCATCTGCCCCTCAACCAACCTCACAGTCATCCCACTACATCCATGAAGTATTTGCCATGCAGGTGCTTGCAATAGTAGAGGTACTACTAATGTACCTCTAATGTAGAGGTGGGACAGCCAGCTACACACAGTGCTGTGCCTACAGAGTGGTAGGCTTATTTTTTAAATGATTATAGAAATACAACTCTGAGAAGTGAAAGGTGCTACAGTAATTAGCTGCTTGTATGCAACAGAAAAATAAACATCATGTAGCTACATAAGCTTGAAGTAATAGAGAGGAGTAAGCCACTTTAAGGCTGCAGAAGTGAAGCCACTTCAGTCCATACTGTTTCACCAAACTCAACTGAAAAGATACTGTGGTAGGCTTTTAAAATTAGAAGAATTTTTAAAAACAGCTTAAAAAAATAAAAAGGAAAATAGTGTTAAAAGAAACCAAGGGGAGGAATAATCAAAGAAATACAAGTAAAATCTCAAATTTTGGTTTTAAATCTGCAGACTAGGAGGTGATTTGGGAAGGTACAGAAATTCAGGGCAAGTGTTGTAATGTCCCTCAAAATAATTGCCCTTCTAGATCTTTTGCTTTTAAAAATGAACTTCTTCTGCCTCTCGGTAGAAAGTACGTTGTGAGAATCTGGTGCCAAAGCTGCACACTTAGCTAATCCTTGGCAAGACTGAGGCAGCCAGCCCAGGGTTCCAAGTACTGACAGCCATCCAACAAGGTCGGGTATTGACTCAGCTCTTGCAGGGCTCTCCCACACTCCCTTCCCCTGGCCTGCCCTGCCACCACAGTGCAAAAGCTCCATGAAACAGCCCATTCACCTGGTGTGGCAAGAATGGAAACCCTGACGCTGGGAGCTTGTTATTTCTGTCTCACACAGCAGCCTTCAAGGCTTTGGGCTTTGAATGCTTGGTTAGAAAGGGCTCGTGGATTTTTTTTTCTTTCCATCTTTATTACAAATAATACTGCCAAAACATGTCCTGAAATGAAGGGAACTTTAAAACCTACGCTTCCTTCTAAATGGTTTGTGCTGGATTATTCGAGAGTGTTCTAGAACACTTTTAAGCAGTATTTTTAAGCATCAGTGACTAGATCTTTAGAAAGGGCTCGTGGATCTGCACCATCATCTTTTTCTCTGCCTGCTTATGCCATGCACCAGGCAAAAGCCACTTCATGCTGCAATCTCCTTGCTGCCACTGATAATACACAGATACTATGTACTGGCTCACCCATTCAATTTCCTCTTTTAGGTGTTGAATCAATGTTTTGAAAAGAAGCCATAACAACTACACTCTGACTTACTAAGATTCAAATTCCAATTTAAATTATAGGCCAGATTCTGCACTTTGACTATATAGAGAATGTTTTTACAGCGAACATATCCCATGGGGCTTTATTGCCAATTTAAGATAATGAGTTAGTAACACTTTGATAAAGCAAGACTTGTACAAGAAGACAACTTTTTGTACAAGACTCATTCAGAACAGACAAAACAATGACCAGGCTACATGTAGCAGTGACCAAGGGGAATGGAAATGGAACAACTTCAGTATAATATATTGATTTTAATTACAATAGTGAGTCATAGAGCAGTCCTAACAAAGGCACTGGGATTAATAACAACAGAACCTAAGTCCAGGCTCTAATGTTCAGTAATTATTCATCTTGTAGAAGGGTGCAGAAAGATATGTACTTCTCATACAAGCTGAGATCATCAGTATTAAAGCTGCTTGTGTATTAAAGCAGGTTTTGTGTATGAGAGCTCATTGTACACAAATAATAGCCCTGTCATCATTTATTGGCAAACCCCAAACCTATCAAACATAACAGCCTGACCAGGGTGCATGATAACAGACCACTCAAGTCCCATTTGAGGCAGACACACTGTAAACTTGAACCAGTTTTAGGCATAATGCTATGCAATGAATTAATAAACCAAACCCAGTGGTCTGGATGATAAACATCCAGAGGCTTAACAGAGGCCAAAATACTTGCTTTGCAAAGATACTTTTTTCTGCTTTCCATTCCCCCACACCTCAAACATGAAGTCTTTGTGACTACAAGTGCATTAAGTACTCCCACATTTGCTTTAGAGAACAAGAGCCTAGTTGTGTTTGCAGATACTTGCTCCACTGTTTTGATACTAGAAGGAAGAGAAGAAATGATCTCTTTTGGGGGGAACATCTCCAATACCTTAGAAGTAACTTAAAAATGAAACATTTCTCCTGCACAGTTCTTGAAACCAGGCTGTGTAAGAGCTGTAATCTGAAATATGACCATAAACAGTAATGCCAAGTTCCATGGTAAAGTTATTTTAGTTCCAGACGGGTTCACTGCACAGGTAGAAGGATCTTTTGAGCTGAAACTTGAGGATTTGTGGAATATTTTTAGCCTTCACCAAGGCTGTTGGGTTTATGTAGAAAAGAAGACAGAGGAGAATTCCATTCACGCTGTTGGTTTGTTAACCAACAGCTACACCGAGACAGTTCACTGACCCCAAAGGTGTAGCAGTTGTTTCTCCATGCACAGCACCCCACGAGCAAGAAGGCATCCATAAATGACTGCCTTCACAGTAGATGGAATCATGGAAAGCAATTTCCAACAGCAATACTGATTGAAAAGCCAAGATGCAGAACTTCTGCAGCAGATAGACTTCCACCTCACTGTTTGCACTGGGTGGCTGTACTGGTTTTTTACCATTTTAGCTGATGTTGAGAGTTGGTACTTATGGAAGACTAGAAGAATTAATTCAAGTTAGAAATAAAAACTGAAATTCAACCAACAGAGTTCTGTCATAGAAACAAGTATTAGCAGCTACTAACAAAAGCAACTTTAAATACCTCTTAGACTCAATAAAAGAATTAATTGCATCAGCTTTCTTGAAGTATATTTCCATTCTATTTAGAGGAGGTCACCCTGGAAAAATGTCAAGTCTCTTAACAGAGACAGTTTCTTAGATGTCTGGGAACAGACAAAATGCTTAATTGTATCACTGTTATCTCCTGTTGACCTATTTCACATTCAAAGCAGGTCTGGTAACTTCATTTCTTAGAGATGAAACTACAAAATTATTTACATAAAACAAGAGAATGAAAGGCTGAGTCGAGCTCCACATGGGGACAGTGCAGTTCAAGTGTGTTATGGGATGCCATCTCCGTCACAAGATGCTGTTTCTTCCAGGCTGCCCTTTGCCCAGAAGAAAGCCATTTGTGACAAGGGAGAGTTAGAAACAAAGTCCTCTGAAGCCAGTAGTGCCTGAAAGGCAGTAAAATAGAAAATTTCAAAGGAATACAGCATGAGAAATAAATGATTGAACAAAATATCAGTCAAGCCTCAAACGTGTTAAATTCATCATTCTGTCATAGGAAGGATTTATTGCAGAAGGATTTAATTGTGCAACAGATGCTTTAAAGAAAGCAAAACCTGGATGGAATTTAATGTGAAGGAATAAAATCATAAAAGGACAAAGTAATGTAAAACTTCCCAAGCTCTAACTGTACTTTGCTTCTAATACAATTTGTCCAGAATGCTTGAAAACCCCCTCACAGTCTGTAGAATTAACATTAATGTGCACATTAATCAACAGGACTAGGTCGAGTCTGCCTTTCCTTACTGCATGAGCAAACATGAAATAGGAAGCAAAGAGTAAATCTCTCTGTAGTTCATTTTGTAAAATGGCACTGACATATGACCATTCAATGCCATTTCATGAAGGTGACTGCAGAAGGTGAAGGAGAAGGATAAAAGAAAAAGAATAAAACCTACAGTAGAGAAGAGATTTCAGGGTATAAGAAGTATTTTAATTCCACTGTACATGCTAGAGGTACAGCTCTGAAGCAATACCTCCAAATAGATACTTATGTTTTGCTAGAACAGCAAATAAACTCTGTACATAAACCAAAAATAGATGGAAAGAGAGCTTCACCTTCTAAATGGCATTTTCAGATCCATTTTTATTTTAAACATGCAGAGTTCTCACTAAAGCTGTGAACAACAGACACGTTCCTGCGATACAGCAAACAAGTGAATTAATTTAAACCAGATTAAATATGCCTTAGAGAAAATGGAAAAACCTTTCACAGCACACTGGCTGAAAACTCTGTGTTCACTAACTAGGAAAAGAAAATCCCAGAGTGATACTGATTATGAACCATGAGGAATGAAACTGCACATTACTGGACCCACAAAAATCAATTTTAAAGTACTGTATCTCCAGTTGAAGATATAAAAGTGCAGTCCTGTTAACAGCTATGTTGGCAGTTGTTTACAGCAGGCTCCCACACAAAACAGTCTGAAGCAATTATTCCTTTAGCATACAAATAGCCTCATGCTTTCAGCTCCCCTTTAACTATGTAAAGCATTTTACATGGAGTTGTTTTCAAAGCATCATTTCTCCTCTAAAGTTAGCTCACCATATTTCAAGTAATGATCTGAAACCAATTTAATGTTCTGAGTTAAGAAGTTGCAGTTTCTCCATAGCTCAGTTTTATCACAATTTTTCCACACGTTCCACTACTTCTAAATATTTCAAATCTTTTAATACATTTTAGAGTCTCATTGATACAGAAGAGAGAGTCTTTAAATATTGCTAAGACCCTGGGAGATGCCTAAATATCTTGTCTCCATGGAATAGTCTGGGCTGGAAGAGATCTCCAAATGTCATCCAGTCCAACCCCCTGCTGCAGTCTGCAGGGACATCCTCAACTAGATCTGGTTGCCCTGAGCCCTGTCGAGCCTCACCCTGAATATGTCCAGGGAAGGGGCCTCAACTACCTCCCTGAGAAACCTGCTCCAGTATTCCACTACCCTCATGGTGCAGAACCTGTTCCTAACATCCAATCTAAATCTGCTCTTCTCTAGTTTGAAGCCATTGCCCTTGTCCTGTCACTGCAGGCCTCTGTAAACAGTCTCCCTCCATCCTTCTTGTAGCCCCTTTCAGGTACTGGCAGGTTGCTGTTAGATCTCCCTGGAGCCTCCTCTTCTCCAGGCTGAACCATCCCAGCTCCCTCAGCCTGTCCTTGTAGCAGAGGTGCTCCAACCCCCTGATCATTTTTGTGGCCCTCCTCTGGACCTGCTCCATCAGGTCCATGTCCTTCCTGTGTTGAGGGCTCCAGACCTGGACACAGTACTCCAGGTAAGGGCTCACCAAAGCAGAGCAAAGTGGCAGAATCACCTCTCTGGATCTGCTGGCAACACTGCTTTTGATGCAGCCCAGGATGTTCAGACAAAAATCAACTGCTACAGCTACTTTCTCTTGGTTATCTTCTCTCTGAGCAAGCTTCCTTGACCCAGTCAGGAGCACAGAGTTGACTGGATAAATTTGACTGGTGATGACAGCTCACATGGCTGTCATCTTCTCAAAAACCTCTGTCTTCCAGTCACAGCCTTATGATGGTGTGGAACTGGCTGGAAAGAAGCATTCAGGAGCAGTTACCAAATGAAACCCAAAAAGCCTAACCACTAATTTTCAGCAGCTTAGCTGTACATTGTTTGGAATGGATCTGCTGGACCATGTGCTTAGCAGTGCTCTTTGACACTTCCTGCATTCCATTAGACATCGCTCTCAGCACAAGGAACACAATCTAAGAGCCCTGCTATTCCCATTTCATACCTGGACAAAGAGTGAAGAGATAGAGCACAGTTCACTTTTCTTGTAACAGCCTAGCATCTCTTATTTATCATACCATTTTATTTTGTAGTTCAGGATCAAAATGATCTTTTCCATGTCCTAACACTGTTGGTGATCATATGAAAGAAATAGTAAGACTGCATAATGAAGCACTTTCCCAATACATAAGGCAGAAATAAATGTCTTTAAATCTTGTGATACTTAGGCATTAAAAGGCACAAAAAACTCTGCAGCTCTTGATACCTCAGCAAACCTATGACTGTTGATCAAAAAAGCCACATTCAGCTAAACCCAAGGATCAACCTGCTTTTTAAATATACTTTACTTAGACTAAAATTAATGCTTGACACAAGTGATTTTTAAAAAGTACTACAAAATTCATACCATGCTTTAGAAGTGGCAAGGAACTGCTCATAAATTAGCTGCTCCTATGTAAGACTTTACAAGAGTGACTACTTAAGGGATTACCAAGACCATTACAATTTCCAGTTACTCTGAGTTTGTTCATGGTGTCATGCTCCTACTTCACAATTTTAAACAGCACAAAAATATTAGGTTACATTATATTTTAAAGAGGAATGTGACTTCATTACAGCTTTAGCAAAGTTCAGTCTGACAGTTCAATTCTCCTTTCTCTCCCAAGTTTAGTAAAAAAATTTCAAATTAGTTTTTTTTTTTTTTTTAAACCTGCTATGTCATGGCCAGATGTTAATTCACATGAAATATTCATCTTGTTTCAGGTTATTGGTGAGCACAGTAACTAATTTTTGATGTTAAAAAAGGAAAAACGTATGCCACATGAATTATGCATGAAAAATGGCAAACTTGTTTTGCCACCTGTTACTCCATTACCAACATACATGAAGACTGCTGCAGGCATTTGTGTTTGTACCCAAACATATAAAACCACAATATGTCAAGGTGTGTAAGTCAGAGACTGATCTTCCACAGAGCCTTGAGTACCTTACATACAATAGTTTTCCAAACTTGAGCTGCAGCAGTGTTAAAGCAGTGACCTGTAATCCTCACCCAGGTCAGGTGCAAAGAAAGCAAATTAGGATCCAGCCACAAGCCTGAACTTGCCTGTAGGAAGCCCTGCTGCTTTTAGGCAGGTTAGTTTGGGAAGATCATACAACAGAGCTAATCTCTCTTTTTCAGCAGGACTGGACCAAACAGCTCATGCTAAGCAGCAAAAACTAAAGTCCTTTATGGGTTTCCAGTACTACAGAGGGGAAGTCTTTCAGTTAGCACAGTAAGTGTTACATGACGTTTAGGAATCGCTGCAATTTTTATTACAGCACTTTGGAATTGCCACCAAGCTTCACAGCCTCAAACCTCAAACTGAGCTGAAAGTTTTGCTAAATTCTGTTTTTGCAGAAGTCAAAGAGAACCAGTTTTGGTGTCACATGGACAAGCTGCAATACCCATTATCAAGCATTGACATTATTTATGTTTAATAACTAACACACCTCTTGCTCATTCCATTTCTTGCTGAGATCAATATTTTACCAAAGAGAGATTACAGAACTTAAAGCCAACAACAACTTAATGATCTTAAGCCAACAACTGTTTGTTCAGCTTGATTGTACAATGCCACTTGATCGCTTGTTGTCCAGGACATGCTGTGTGGCAACCTTCTTCACTGATTTTGTTCATTATGGTTCTGAATATCAACATGGTACCAGCTTTCTCTTGCCCTTCTTTTTGCTTTATTGATAGCTCAGTGCCAGGTATCCTACACACCACCCATGAACACTGACTTGCAGGAGCTTTGGCCAAGCCACTGGCAGGACACTGGCTCATGAATATCTGAACAGTCCTACTGAATCATAAACCAGTGAATATTTATACAGCTTCCAATAGCTCTGCAATAGATGGTCAGGCAAATTATTAGCTGTGGATTTGTTCATATGATTATGAACAGAATGTAAGACTGAAGTTCTTCCTTCATCCAGGTCATGCACAGATATCGAACATCAAAAGCAACACTACCAACTCTAGAGAGACAAAAACCAATTGTTGATATGTTTGGCCTGCTTTAACCTTAAAAATGACTTTGAAAAGCAGAACTGCACATAGCAGGAAGTTCTCATCAGTTAAAATGTATCTAGAAAGGCTGGCTCATCTCCTTCCATCTCTCACACCAGACTGCAGCCCGTACAGCAGAAGCCCAGAACGTTGCCATGCAGTGAGAAGTCCCAAACCCTCACACCTGAAAAGCACACCATGACTTTGTACTTCCCTTTCAAGACAGCTCTCTGTGTACTCTCCTTGGGTAAAAACAGAATGGGCTGGCTTCTCCCAGGGCCATTTCATTATAAATACAGCAGGAGAGTGTTTTATTAATGCTCCACAGGAAAAGTTGGCCTGATACGCTCCACTCCGCTGCTTCAGCTGCAGCCTCTAAGCCAATTTCCCAGAAGTTTCCACCAGATGAGGTGCTAAAGAGGTTCTTTCGTTGCTGGCACACTTCCCTTTCTCCCCAACAGCAACTAGGCCCGAAGCAGAACATTTACACTACAGAAGAGGCAACAGCGATGCAGTAAGGTGTGACAAGATGACAGATCGCTTTTCTCCAGTTTAAATGAGCTGGAGTAGGGAAAGGTGCTAAGGTGTCCTCTTTCTAAGGCAAGTGAAATAGGATTCCAGGGGAAAGAGTCAATTTATATGCTGAAAGAAGCAAACGACTCTGCCTCCCTCCCTCTTTATTTTTTAAATTGAAGTGTAACTAGGCACATTCATCTGAAACGAGGGGATTTCTCAGTAGTGGGGGGTAACACTCAGGTGCTCTGTCCCAGAATCTGCACGACAGAGCTGTAGCTGTTGAGAAGCACTCTCTCCAAGTGGCAATTTAGCTTATTAATCAGGAAGGAAATAGACAGATTTAAATGACAAACACTTCGAGACAGTGTTTTAAAAAGACCCATTGCCTTCTGTTACAGTCTGATGAGACATTTTTCAGCGAGGAGCTATGTTCTTTTTAGTAAAATAAGAATTTGCCAGTTCCATTTGTTTTTTTTTTTTCTACATGAGTTGGCCACTTAAAGTTTCTCCTATATAAAAGTTCTTATTTCTGCAAATAGAAACAAAGGTTGTTCTTAGCTGCAAATGTGAAACGAAGTGGTTATCACCACAAAAAATAAATCAGCTAAAACTCTATAGATTGAACTTGACACTACCAATTACGTTAGTATAACTACATTGTAATTGAGTTGTTGTTAGCTTGCTTTAAAAAAAACAATTGCCAAAGGATCTGTGTGATCCTGTCAGATGTTACCCAAGAGCTCCAACTTAGCAGCTGATTCCCAGAGATTCATAACAAGCACGATGGGATAAATGCAGTCAGTGGTCATTGGTTTATTCTCTCAAGTGACTGATGGTTTGTCATCCTTGACTCAAACTAAGATGCAGTTACCGCAGGCACTGCAGACATTTGGCTGTCTGCAGGGACGTGTAAACACTCTCACAAAAAGGAAGAGGGTGCAGACAGAACCCTGACCCAGATCTCCCTATCACAGCATTACTGTAATGACTATATGACTATGGCTAATACTTTATCACTGCACAATTAAGATTTTGCCTTTGACAAGGCAGGACAGAGTTGTGGAGACCTTTAAAATGACACCACTTCATGAGCAAATTTGCCTGTCATGAATATGTTAAAATACTGGCTTTGAGACCTGAAGAAGAGGGCTTTTGTGCATGGAAGGAATAACAGAAGCCTTTGCATATCTGTTTCCAGATAAGCTTTAACAGAGTGAGACTATGAGAAAATGCCACCTTTAACAGACTGATCTTTAAGTAATTGTTCACTCTTGGTTAGACAAAGAGATTTTGTGTCCTCCGATTTTCATTTTACCATGCTGGACTTCTGCAGTTTATTTCCACCATTTCCTGGTCAAGCTCACAGAATGTAACATTTTTTCTTACAGTTTGTTTGGGTTGTTCTGTATTTTGACAAGCAAGGAATAGTTTACACTCATCAGATCTTGAGCAATAAGCTCTAGGTACAAACCCATAATAAAAGTGGGTGACTACCATAGATACAGTTGCTACATACAAATGGAGACTTTACACCCACAATATGATAAATGAGTTGTAGCTACCAATAACTGGGAGGATATTGGGAAGATAGGAGAAGTAGTATTCAGTGAGTAAGCTGGAAATAACTTCCTATTTCCTTGAGCAAGTGAAGGCTCAAGGAGACAGTCTGTGTTATTAGGAGAGAGGATTTATTAAAATTATAAGGACTAAAAAAAAAAAAATCAGTAAGACAAAGCCTCACAAGCCCATACTGTGAGCAATACAAACGAGATCAGTGGCACATCACAAAAGTTACTGTTGTAACACTGTATCAGTGGTACAGTAGCCATCTGAAATGACTTCTGGCATGTTACTCAAACCCCAGGTTTTATTGTGCTGATGTGGTATGCTGGGATTTGAATACTCTGAACTCTTCGCATTTTTAGACGTGCAGTTTCTTGTTTCCTATCTTTCCTTCCTAGTGGGATTTCCAAAAGCTGCCTAGGAAAGAAAGAGATGCAAATTGCAGATTGCAGAATAACCTGAACCACATCAATTCATCTTCCTCAACACTCATAGTTGAGTTTGAGGGACCACAAACCTAGAAATATAGGGAAATAGAAAGTTTAAAAGAATGTTGACCTAACTGAACTTATCCCTTATTCATAAGGGTTGTATTATGAATGCAGTAGGTTCTTCTGCTTCCTCAACTTGCTCATATGAAGTTATTCTGTATTAAAATACAAAGAGTTTCAACCAGACTTGAAAGATNAGCTTCTCCAGCCCTCTGATCATACTTAACACCAAAGCTCTGATGCAGCTGGCATATCCAGATTCCCATTTCAGGCACTTATTTCCCTCCTCTGCTCCAATCCTATTCGACAGGAGAAAGAACTTTCTGGCATTTTTACTTAATTCCCTCTCCTCCCACCGCTACTTCTCTGCCCTCTGTGCATTTCTACCCTTTGCTTCAAAAATTTTCTTCCCTGTTTATCTCCCATTTCTGTTTCTACCCTGCTGTGGGGTTGGTATCCCTTTTACTGTCTGGTTACAGAAGAGCTTGTTCTGTGCTTCCTTATGAGAAGGGAGGATTGATTGTGTTTTGGATATAAATCTTTACATCACGCTTGGCAGTAAATATGCTCTAGGTCACCTAGCAGGTTTGGGTTTGAACTGTGAAATGACTCAGTGCAGTATTCCAGTAAAGGTTCTCCATAAATCCTAAAGAAGAGCTTTGCTTTTTCAGCTATCTGAGCCTTGCAGTCCTTTTGTAATGAAGTGTAAGAAGTTCAATGCAACCCAACTGAAATTAAATAATACCTTTTTTTTTTTATTCACCTGACACTACTAAAGGGGAGGTTGCTACAGGAAAAACTAGAAACCTGGTTTCTGCCTCATTCTCCTGTTCCTGCCTCATTCTCCTGTTTATTATTCAGAAAAATGATTTTAACAGGAACTGTATCTGCAAAAATAGCAATCACAGAAAGGGAAAAAGAGGAGACTCTTGCTCTTAAGATCTTCTTTTACAGCCAAAAAGTACCCAGTAGCTGATGTATGAAACTCAAAGCTAACAGAAGAGGCATGCCTATTTAAGATTAGCCAAAGACACCCAAGTGGCAGATATACTTACCTTTCATTTCTGCTGTAGATGATACAAAGAGGTAAAATCCCACCACTCTGGATTTCTGACTACTATCAAGCTTCGCCTTCCATAAGCCAATTACCCTAATTCTGCTTAAATTAATAAACCATGGTAGGGGGGTGCTAGTGTGTTTTTAAACAGATTAGTTTCAAGCATTAGTTTAAATATTTACTTGGACAATTTCCATTTTTCATTGCTCAGATGAAACCATTTGCATTTTTCTAGTTGTCAGAGATCTAAACGCTGGAAATCCAGACCACACTACCTCAATTTGTGCACAGATATTAAAGCATTCCAAAATACTGTGGAACTTGGTCATTGTTGGTTTATCTAATTCATTGTAAAGGGGCAAGATAATGTCTTCAGTATTAAAAAAAAAAAAAAAATATAATGATCTCCTACTGCTGTCTGGGAGAACATTGCTATTGATTTCTTTATCATGTTAAGACAGGCTACAGAAAGAGGTCTTACAATACAATTTTAGACAAGAGTAAAAAGTTAGAGAAATGTTCCAGATAACACACACAAACACAAAAATCTGGAAATTGCTCCTGTCTGCTTCTTTGCCAGATCCCTTTTGTCTGCTGCTCTTCTAAAACAAGCCAGTGTGTCAGCTCAAGAGAACACATTCCAGAAAAGCAGTCACATTCGTGTCACGAAACTTAGCTGATGACTACTGACCTCTTTATTGGCAAAGATAACAGAAGTATTATGCATGATAGAGCTGCCAGTGGTCACTAACATGTCCTTAGGCAAGTCTAAAGGAACTCACAGAGACACAATTCCACTGTGCCAGCAGTAACTCCACTGGGGTCAACAGGGTCCACAAATGAGCAAATCGCAGCGAGTTTGATCTAGTTGGTACACATCTGATGCTGCTCAGCAGGCATCTCAGTATTTTAAAAGTACTAGGAGGTGCAATAAAGTGTTTTTAAGTAAAAGACTTTCAGAGACACCTGGAATGTATCCTATCTCTTTGTCAAATGGCTCAATATTGCAGCCTGGCTGCAGAACTGTTAAGGCTTTTTCAGGAAAATGCAAATGATCTCTCAGAGTCTCCTAACCACATTATCCTGCCTATTCCAGTGTTCAGGGAGTTCTCTTATCTCCAAATTAAGTATTCTATCAGAGAGTACACTGGAGGGAAGCCAGAGCTGCTGTTTTCTTTAAGAAGAAAAGATCTTTTCTGCAGTAGCAGTTTAAGCAGAAGGTGACCAGAAAGCAGTGCTGGAGACCTGACCTTGAAGAAGGCCACATTTTCTCAGCACAGCCTATCTAGATAAAGGTTTAAAATTGCTGGGAAGAACTCCTAGTTGAACAAAAGTATATTTTCAGTCACAATGCTGTATTGCCCCAAACATCAGGGAAAATCAGTTATTTGGAGAATTCATCTCAGGACTACCCAAGGATAACATTTTCAGAGCAGCAGACAATATCCCACAGTCCTAGGAAGTTCTGTAGATTACTTCCAGGCATGTGATCAGCTGCTTGATTAAAAGCATTTTAATTATGCATTTGTTGATATTTTTATGAGACTCTGCACAATTGTTACTTTTAACTTCCTCATGCTTTTGTTCTATAGCTTGAAACCAGCAACTCTGCTTTCTGTAAACAACCTGCAAAGCAAATACAGAAAAGGCCTGCATTAGGACTGTTTGCTTTGCACTGTTTGCTGTTCTGCCGCTCCCAACTTTCAACACAGAATGTTAACACTCAAAGGTGCTTTCAGAACAGATCATAAAAAAAGTATGCAGGCACCCAGAAACCAGTGGCACCATTCAAGGAGAGTCTTTCCCCCTAATTCTGCTTTAGCAGAATCATTAAAACCCAGTTTATTAAAAACATCCTTTCCAATCAGCTGAATTGCCACCCTGTCCTGAGCTACAGCAGCAGATGCATCTTACACCCTTGAAAGGGTCCTACACTGGCCACCATCAAAACTTCAGAGACGAGACACCTTATTTTTGTCAAAAAGCAAATCCAGGCTTTCAACAAATGTTGCCTCTTTACAGTATAGTCCCTGCTTCTTTGTTTTCCAGTAGTGTGACAATCTTTCATCAGAAATATTACAAACACTTTGAGACCAGTTTCACTTCTGCAGATCGAGTGGCACTGTTTCAGTGCTGGCCAGCGGGGGCACAAGGCGTGTGCTGCCGGCCATCCTCCCTAAACTCAAGAAACCATTGTCAGGAAACTACAGAAAAGTCATTTCAGAAAGTACACATTAATATAAAGGTACTACCATCTTTGACTCCACAGTTTCTCTTTCAAAAGCTCCGCTAGAAAATAAATAAAAGCACCTGAGAACTTCAATTGCTGCACTTGATCAAGAATAGTGAAGTGGAACTAAACTCTTCACAACGGATCTCATCCAGAAAATTATTTTAGTGTAGAAGTGCTGTCATACCCCAGGACTCCTCATACCAATATTCTGTTGTATAAATATTTCAACATTCATCTCTGTACTAAAAATTAAGCTACATGTTTTTCCATATTTAATTATCCTCTGAGCTTAAGAAGCTCCCATGCCTGTGAACACAGAAACAGACTCACAAACTGAAAAAAAAAAAAAAAAAAAAAAAAAAGGATGATTTTGTCAAAACATATAAATGTCTTAAGAAATGATATACCTTAAAGGAACCTAATCCTTTCTGTCTGGGTTATTTAAGAGTGAATCACACTTTTTTTGGCTCCTCCTCTAATTCATGTTAGCCAGCAGGAAAACAAACCTGAAGTTTATGTTTTGAAGTAATTGATCAAAAAAAGAGGTTTCACTTACCTAATTCTTTAGAAACTGGAGAATCAGCTGATATATCCCCAATCTTTGCAAGGGTATCATAATATGCTCTTCCAGCCACTACCATTGCTTCAGAAAGAAATAAAAAGATAAGAGGTGTTATAAAAAAAAAAAAATTGAAATATTTTCGGTTTTCATTAATCTGTGATCCTATGAAGTGATGTAAAGCAGGGCACATACTAAGAAAGGGGTATATAGCAATTAGGAAACCCTGCTATCAGAGAAAGGCACAAGCCCCTGTGCTACCTAACTTATGATACCAGGTGAGAAAAGACAGAACACATGAAGGAAGTTTCAGCCTGTTATTTAGTTCCAGCTGTGATGCATATGCAGGGCCAATCAGCAGGCAGTTGGTAGGTTTAGCCATAAGGCATTGGCCAGGGCGTTAACAAAATTCCTTGGTACACATCAAACATCAGGAAAACAGCAAAATGCAATCTCCACTCAGAAATGCAGAAGTCTCTGCCCTATATTGGGTAGCCAGAGCAGAAGAAATGGCCACTGGCCTTGAGACAATGGACCTACAGGTACAACACAGAGCCCTTCTGAAGCAAATCATCATTTACAGTTTTCAGTTTGCTGCGAGAGTAACTTGCTTCAAATCCAGCTATGGTGAAATGCAGTTTGCCAGGTGTGATGTATTGAAAACAAAAATGAAATGTGAGAGGTTTGATAAATCTGACAGAGCCACTCCTTAAAAGTTCCCACTATGGGTGACACTGTGCAGGCATCATAAACTGCAATGCAAAACGATTTCTTGACAGCAAAAATAAATTGAAATCTGAGCATCCTACACATAAACACCAACTTCTGCACTCAGAGGAAAGTTTAGGTGTTAAATGCCAGAGCTTCAAAAATTAGTTATCTGAAAGATAATGTTCAGGTTATGGAGATAATCCATTTGACATTCTTCCTCAATTCTTTCACCATCAGTGTTCGGCAACTTAGTAAGCTTAAATGTTGGAAGGTCTCTGTTTTCTTGGACAGAGAGGGAAAACAGCATCTATAGATACAATTTCAGCACAGAGTTATTTTGACCTTCCAGGAAATCTTTGTCACTGAACTCAGGACTGCACAAAAATCCATATTTAAAAAAAAAACAAAAACAAAAACCCAAAACCACCAACAAAACAACCCTCAGACAACAGGTGCAAATACAATTTAAGAAGAAACCTGAGGGTTTAACATGCCCAACCAAAAAGGCAGGCCCTAGCAAGATGTAGTTGCTCATGTCATTTTATTCCATTCCCCTTTTCATTGTTTTAGTTCAATTCCAGTTTTATAGGAACCAGTAAGCTCTTACTCTATGTCACTGGGGTTTCAGTTATTGCCAGTTAATCATTTCCTGGTTATAGCTGATTTAAACAGCAAAGCCAGTTTTGCTGGAAGGAACACAGAAACAGCAAGACTCAAACTGCAAGCAGGCCACTAGTGAGAAACATTTTCAATATGCACTAGGTCTACAGTGGTTGCTTTGCATCTTCACAGTATCTACAGCTGATCTGCACAGTAGAAAGAAGAGAGATTACAAGGATAAACTTGCAAGCTTTTAGTGGAAAAGGCAGTGAAAAATACCTATTTAACTAAGTCTTCATAGTTTTTGTAGCAGTACATTTGTAACCTGAAGTGGAAGCCAAGCAGACTCTCACTGTTGACTTTGGAATACTTTTGTCTGAGAGGAATACAATTGGGAAAACACTTGCCAATTAGACTATTTTAGGTCTGTATTTTACAGTTTTTACTAGCAAAGGTGACATCATGGTTACCTAACAGTATATTCACTGAGAAGCCTGAAACTTTTCCAAGTGAAAAAAAAGATTCTTTTTGAGGCTCTGTTGCATTAGAAGAATCACTTCTAAACTGTGTCTCACAGGTGCTGAAAGAATTACACTGGTGTTACTGATGGTTGCCACTCATATGTGAAGATTTTATGCCCTTCCAACTCTCTGATCTAATGTTTTCTCAAGTCAATCTTTTATCCTAATACAGGCATTTAAAAAAGGAAGCAAATGTAATTTCGCCTACGCTAGTTGAGCTAAATCAAGAACTCCATGTGTAGAATCTCTTTACTACATCTAGTAGAAAAGGAGCTCTCACCTTTTATCCTCAGAATGTATAAAAACAGCTTATAAACCTATCAGAAGTTCTTGTAAGCTTTTATGTTCTCTGTCAGCCTACTTTGGCTTGTTTACAGAGCTGTAAAGTATTTGTTTGGCAACAGAGTATTTACTCCTTGCTACAGATTTATTTATATCTTGGAACTAAGGGAGAAAAAGATTAACAATTTATGAGAGTCCAAAGATGACATTAATGTAGTTTCTCAACAGTTGTTGCAACATTGTAAACATTTATCCATTTGAAATGAAGCATTCATGCTAGATATGCTTTATCAGCCAGTCTGAAAAGACAAACTTGCTGGAACACAATACCTATCAGCCCTTCCAGAGTTGCTGGGCACAGTTATATTGGGAATTACTGATGACAAATTGAATTAGAAGAGGCACAATGTAATTTAGCAACAGCAAAGCAAGTTAAAAGCAGAACCCTCAGAAACTGGTGTAAGAATCTTTAAGCCAAACATGGAAATTAAGATTTCTAGTACTACCTATAATCCCTAAGGTTAGGTATTAGGTAACCATAATTTTAATCCATTGAGTTAGGCATTACTGCAAGTAAGTCAGCATTTCCCTATTTTCATCTCCATCTCCAGCAGGCTTTAGTTTTGGTTGGTTTGGTTTTTTTTTTTTGGTTTTTTTTTTGTTGGTTGGTTGGTTTTTTTGAGCCTGGCCTAAAATTTGCATGAAGAGAGATTTCAGTGTCTATTTGGCTATGCACTGCTGCTGCAGTATCACATTTCTCAGAGTACTAGATTACATGTAGAGGAAAGACATGCCACAGGCTTGAATGAGGCAAAATTAGATTTTACATTGCTTTCATATGGTATCAAGCAGCTCAACAGGTCTGCATAAGTGAAACAGAGCAAGCTCTAACAGGTCCTACAATGTAAGCTTTGGGAATCTAAGCCCAGTCCCGGAAACCCATTCTTAGGTAGATGGCTGCTGTGAAGTCAGTAATGAAAGTAAATGACCATATTATAAAAAGTTTGGGAGACTGGATACTTAGATTCAAACCTGGAGTCTCTTTTGGCCTCCATTAAAGAAATACCATCAGGTTTAGTATGGACAGAAAAAAAAACCCAAAACCAACTTATCCACTCCTGCAACTTCCATTCAGGTTGTTCAGTTCACAGGGTTACTTAGATACTGCTGTCTACAGGTGAGCAGGAACTGATCTGAGAATGTGAAATAGCTTTCAAAGGTATTTCCAGGGAAAAAAAAGCCAAAGAGAATATCTACTTATAACTGGGTTTTGTTCCCCCCCCCCAAATCTTCACATTGGTTGTGGCTGCTTCCTCCCTGGAGGGGTTCAAGGCCAGGTTGGAGGAGGCCTTGAGTGACCTGTACTAGTGGGAGGGGTCCCTGCCTATGGCAGAGGGTTGGAACTGAATGATCTTTGAGGTCCCTGCCAATCTTACCATTCTATGACTCAATGTATATTTAAGTTAAAATTGAGTATTCTTGCTAAAGTTAGCACCTAAGAAGACTTACCATTAACAGCTTTTTCATAATTCTTCCCCAGATTTATTAAATTCCTCAGTCCTGGATTGAACTGTTCCATAACATTCTAGTGAACAGAAAACAAAATCTTTGTTAGAACCAAAGCAATTCAACAGTGCATGGAAGTATTTATCTCAGTGTCACTTAGGTGTAGTTTCCTGGTTTCTGTGTACAGCATCCATCTGAAGAGTCTGTGGATGGATGAACAACAGAAAACTTGGGAAGAAGAGGACAGCAAAAGATTAAAGGGAGAAGAAATTGAGCCTTTAAGATCAAACAGGGGGAGAAAAGGTAGGAGGAAAAAGAAATCTGGCTGTTTATAATACAACAGGATGTCAAGTATGTGATCAAAGTTTGCACAGATCATTCTTTTAGGGTAGGTGATGCTGAAGTAGGAATAAGAGAAGAACCTTTATCCACTAATTGTTTTATGAAGTCAGACAATAACAAGAACTTTCCAACAGCAGCTCAAAGATTTAAGTTCTACCATCACCTCCAACCTCTGTTGGGAAAAAAAAGAAAAAATAAATCTGGGAAAAGGGAAAAATAGAAAATAAATTCACCAGATACCTGACTAGGGGAAGACTAAGCACTTTATTCATCTTTTCTAAGTTAAAGGTAACATTTAGGGAAATCAGTTGAGGTTCTGTTGTTGTTGTTGGGTTATTGTTGGATTTTTTTTTTGGTTGGTTTGGGTTTTGATAATGCTGCATTTCACCATGCAAAGCTGAAGTGCTTTCAGAAAGAAAGTGAAAATGATCTTACTGAAATAGAAGAAAGAAAAAACCCAACAAAATCCACTGCAGCTGCTTTGGCTGTTAAATACAATTATTGGCTGAAACAACCAGAATCTGAAAGCCAGCAGCTCCAAGCATGAGTGCTCTCATACCTAGCAAATTCTGTAAATTGAAGGTAAATTGAGGTAGAACTTGTGACTGGCAGTTTCCCCAGTGCACGAGAACAGCTACACCACTATCTTTGCCAAAAGCAGAAAACAAGTTAAGCCATGAAGTAGGAATCCAAATTTGAATTTTCCTAAAGTTGGGGAGGAGGGGGAAGATGAAGAAGAGAGGAGAAGCAGCTTTTGCCCACTCCAGAAAGGAATGTCACCCACAAAGCTTGAGCTGCCCCTCCTCACAGGAAAGCTTCTTTCCCTCTTTCTGGTTGAAGACAGTTACTCTCCCCAGCCTCCCCCAAACCAATATTCCAAAATTACTTTCATGTTGTTATGAGCACTGAAAAAAGAAATAAAAGCTGATGTGCTGATATAAATGCAATACTTCTTCACTCCACAGAATCATACCCTGTAAGATGTCTCAAATACATGTAACATAAATAGCAGTGTTCCAAAATGTCAGATGTTGCAAGTAGCTTTTAAAAAATGCTAACCAAGTTTGAAAGAGGCCTCTGAGCTTCTTGACTTCTTCAGGTAGAATCATTATCTGAATTAAAGGCACAGCAGTTTTAACAGACCCCCTCTGCACATATATAAATAACCACCTCTGAAGTATTCTGGAATTTGCTCTGTGTGCCCATTTAATAGCCAAGCAACCACAACATTCTAATCTTTTCTTTCTTCTTTTATATACAAAATACAATTTCATCTAACACCAGCTGCTAAGCCTCAGGAATGAGTTGGTAAGGCATATTTTCTTTTAAAATCCCATTTAATACAAGCCCTCTACGTCCACATGGGAGACCTTAGAAGTTTTTGCAGATTCTAGACCTTCTTTTCCCAGACTCTTCCTAACAAAACTATAGCTGTGGCACTACTAGGTAGAATTTTATTGTCGTGAAAGGAAGATCAGGAGATACCTGAAGGCACCATTCTGTTGTTCTTCCTATTTTTATGACAGTATTTTTATTACATGCCTCACATCTTTCTAGATACTATTCACAAAGCAGAACTTTCAAGTTCAAGGAATTCAAAACAGAAGCTATTTACAAAAAATACAAGGCACAAGACAAGTGAAATGGTATCAGGCTTTTGCCTGTTATAATACTAACAGAATGAAAATATTTATGCTTAGTACATACACGGACCCAGAAAGAACAGGAGCACTACCATGTTTGCCTTATTTTCAGGCAAGGTCACTCAGAACTTTCAGATTATTTTTCAAATCAAATGCTATACCTGGACTCCAGACAACTGAAAGTGAAGAAAAGAGGAGCTCCAGATTTTACCAGAACTGCTTTTACCAGTCATGTTAAGTAAAAATACAGATATTAGAGACGGATACAGAACTACCAGGCTCTGACGCTGGTAGAGTACACATGACATCAGAAGCAGACAGAACAATACCTAGCCCCATTACCTTTATTTGTATAAATTAACTGCAGCTGGGACTAGTCTATACTACCCAAACATGATCACTGCAAGCAAGCTACTCACTGTCCCCAGGCCCTTGATTTGTGTTAACTCACAAACCACATCCAGAAATCATTTGGGAAAGCATTTCAGGTTGGGCCAACAATGCCAGGGGCTATTCTAACAACTTAACCGTATGGATTTTCAAGCTCTAGTGTCTGGGAACATCCCTCCTCAGCTCTTTAATTTACTACTGCAAATGTTGCTCCTCTGCCTCTGTTGCTTTTCCCCTAGCTGAGGCAGTGTGACTGTGAGGCTTTTGTTCCACGGGTTAAGTTGTCTCTTCCTATTGCAACTTTTTGCCATTTCTTCCCAGCAGTGCTCTGAAGGTGATGTCTGTTGGCATAAATGGAGTCAGTGAATCACAAGGGAAAAAAAAAAAAAAAAAGAGAAAGTGGTGAATTAAGGTATTGTGTTAGGATATCTGTATTCCAGGGGTACAGGGGAGAAGAAAAGTGTACATGATGTAGAAGCTCTGTATCTGTGGCAATTAAGAATGGCAATGCCACCTTGAATTGCCACCCTATACTGAAAATTGTCCCGCTCCTTGCAAACAAGAACATCGAGTAAAATTCTTACTGCCACTTATCAAAAAATTCTAACAGTAACGTGGTAATTATTGGTTTGGAAATACTGAATTTTGGAATTAGTGTCTTAAGGACTTAGGGCTTAAGATTCCAGTCTGACTGACATCTTCCAACTCACATTTCAAACAGAGAACGGTGACTGCATCTGTCATTAGATGTTTTCACCTATGTGCAAAGTGAACAAAGCCCAGTGAAAGTGCTCTCAAGAGCCTCTCTCTCTGAAGCCAGACCCTTTTATATTCACTAGCTGACTTGATACACATGGGGTATTCTTGCAGAGCAGATACAGACCATGCTGTGGAAACAAAACAGGTTCACCAACACACAGAGAACTCAAAGGAATTGCTCCAGTACCTCACATCTGCTCAACGTGTATGTAAAACTGCTGGGAAAGCTGAAGAAACAATTTACAGCTCAGTGCCTTCAGGAGCTGGAAGGCATACAACTAATGGATCTTTTCTCCATCAGAGCAAGCAGCCCCTGGACGTTTTTCAGCCCTCGCAGTGCCACAGTGGTTGATTGTTAGCAGAAGCGTCTGCACCGTCTCCAGGCGTGAACGCCCCAGAAGCAGCAGAAACCTTCGCAATGGAAATTCCCCTTTGGAATTTGCTTGGTTTAACACAGGGTACGGCTAACTGATCCTCACGGCACTCTGCAAGGCTCACCTACTTCCCCACTTGTATTTGACAAAACTTCACCCCTATTCCCCCACCCCTCCACCGGGTCTCCAAGATGATCCAATGAAATAATTCTTAGATTATTTTCCACTCTCCAGTATTAAGAAGAAGCATAAGACTTATTTTTTCCCTCTCTACTAAAGACTAGATTCTCAAAGCAAACAAAAACCTGGCTGTGCTTTCAGTGCTCCTTTTAGACAGTTAAGCACTGTTACTGTCTTTGAAGTACTGTCCAGGAAGAAATGTCTAGAGCACTTTTTCAAAAAGGGAAACTGTCACTGGCAACTCCCTCTTCAGGGCCAGCTATAAATGTGATATTGGCAAGACATTTCCCATCAGTTAGAATGATTGTAATATTTTGTTGAGCTTCAAACGTTATAGGAGAAAAGAACCATTCAGAAATCAATTTGTATAGCTCATTTTTCTTATGATGTCTTACAGTTTCATAGCTTCTCTTATTTGCACTCAAAAAAAAAAGGTGGTGAAAATGAGGAAGGCAGAATTGCAAGTCATACATTAAAGCCAGATCTCAAACCTTCTAAAAAAGCAGAGGCAGGGGAACAAAGAATTTCTGATCAAAAGAAACACTAATTTTAAATGGTCTAAAGTCTCAGGGAAAAAAAAACCAAACAAGCTTCTTATCTGCCATGCTGTACAAAGACAAGGGAACAGAACTTTTGTCTTAATCTAAATAGACATCACAAATTAAGAAAAAAAGCCCCACAAACTGAGAGAGGCAGAGTGCTTCAAAACACATAATTTGCCTGTCCAGCGAGGGACGCCAACTCAGCCTCCTAATTGTCAATCTAGTGTCCTATATTCTAGTAACACACTACCTCTCCTGAACAGAATAATTAACTAGAGGAGAAGAGGAAGCACATGCTCAGATCCGAGAGCTTTCTATTATTTAGGACGAATGGAAATAAAGCGAAACACTTTCAAAACAGGCAACTGGAAACGTCTTTTTACACAGAAAATTTAAGAGTTGACAAAAGTGACCTTTCAAGAAAAAGCATAAGAGAAATAGATTCTGGTCGTTTAAATCATTAAATCCTCATAAAATCTGGTGTAAGAGTTGCTTTGTGCCTTTCACCACATGAAACGGATGCGGGCTAACCAGCCTGGCAGCAAGGAGCTGACTGAAGAGGAACAAGCTTTGCGTTTCCACTTGTTGCATAGAGGTATTTTATTTTCTGCAGTTCCCGATAGTCACATAAACAAGGTTAATCTTCAAAACAAATGACAGCCATTGTAAAAGTGCCTTCCTGTAAATGCTCAGCTTTGCTTTTTACTTAAAGACACACCTCACAGAACAATAGCTCAGCAGGTATGAATACAACTAAACAATGCATAGACTCCCTGTAGCTTTCGGTTTACATCCTGCAGGCATTTTTGCAAGAGTGGGCAACAATGTATTTGGGCAGAAATCACAGGACAAGCACAGAGAAGTAGACCTTCATATCTAACATTTCTCATAGAACCATGGCTATAGCTATTCAGCCCAAACTTTTGTATAGCTACTAATAATTTAGTTTAAATCCATTCCTCAATTTAAAACCCAGTAAAAATGAGTTTTTGGAAGAAGTCTTTAGTGTTGCTACACTCTGTCTGAGAACCCCCCCACACATATAAATTACACTGTGCTTTACTGTAGATGCAATACTGTACAAAGTGCTTCAAGTAATCTCCTCCTTCAGCTTTTGAAATCTGCAATACAGTTTCCAGGAGGGCGTGATTAAGCCCTTCTCATACTAAGCTATCTCAGCTGTAACTTAGCTTAATATTGTTTTACAGCAGCTTCAACAAAAGGGGAAAAAAACATACCAGGATACCAGTGTTTATTCAAAAAGACTAATTTTTATGACTAATTATTAGTCAGCTTGATGGAGCATTACTTGTTGAAGGGCAACATTAATACGTCTCCATCAGTGTGTTTCAAATACAAACGTTTTCAGGTTATGAACACATGACTCAGGCCAGACTCTAACAGGCGTAACTCCAAGTAAACTATCTCTGAAGAGATAACTTGCACTGAGATAGAGCTGGATTTTATACACAAACTTCCCAAGGCTTCTCTTCCCACGGTTTAGGTTTGTATTTCAGTGATGCCAAGCAGCAGCCTGACTTCTGCACATCCAAGGACCGTAGGTGAATCTTCATTTTGGAAAATGGTGGTTTAATTTAATTACCAAGCTTCTAAAATACAGAAACATGGAATTTAAGGCTTTAAACTGAATCTATCAGTTATATTTCCATGGGAAAACAACCTAGCCTTCCAAAATAATTCTGAGTGCCCCTGTAGAGAGCACTTGCCTCTCAGCAAGCACTCCACTGGACAAACAAAGGGTGTGTTTTGTTTGTTTGGTTTTTAAATTACACTTAGGTTGCTAATGAAAATTTCTGTGTAAATTTACTTGAATACAGAGGAATACTCCTTTATAATGCATAGTTACCAACACCAATGAATTACAGCTATCACACGATGATCAAGAGCTCCGGAAACCTCAAACCACAGGAGCAATACAGGAGCTGCATGCCCAGCCCTTAGACCATACGACAGTGACAGGTCTGTAACTCGGTACTTCCCTGTTTTGTCTCCTTTCCCCTGCACTGCATGTATCATAGCTGGATGCCAAGGAGCTTTCCCCCATATACAGCAGACAGAATGAAACTGCATGAGCCATGGTGACACAACACCACCTAGCACAACTTTCCTGACAGCCTGTGTGCAGGGAGGTCACTCAATGTCCCCTCACAGCATGCCACATCACTGCAGTGACTTACAAGGGCAGGGCTGTGTCATACCAGGGAACCTCTCGGCAGTTCCTTGCAAAGGGTAGCTGTGGCTGTCTTTAGTCATAGGCTCCCACACCCTTGGGCTTCATTTTGCACGTGCCATTCCTATCATGCATTAAAGTGATTCTTTGGGTGTTACATAAAGAGTAAATGTCAGCCTTGATTTTTTTGTGTGAACACATGCACGTATTTGGGGATAATGTTGTTTATTTAGTCAGGTTAGCTAAAAATTGAGGCATTCACTTTCCCATGTTGTTGCCAGCAAAAAGGATGAGTAAGATAAAAATA
The DNA here is from genome assembly GCA_013399055.1 of Ramphastos sulfuratus. Taxonomy (NCBI): domain Eukaryota; kingdom Metazoa; phylum Chordata; class Aves; order Piciformes; family Ramphastidae; genus Ramphastos; species Ramphastos sulfuratus. The sequence goes on along the minus strand of WBNM01036871.1, from coordinate 13,969 downwards.
CCAGGGTATTACCTGACCACAAGATGACTCCTGTAAGTATATTTTGAAGCTTTGTGTAACACAGGTTACTATGTATTTAATAAATCCAAAACAGATTCCAATGCATTAAATTTCATTTTCTACTATTTTTCCAGGTCACCCAAAAGTTGATCACTTTTGCTAAGTTGAAAGCCTGTGTTTGGTCCTGCAGCCCACAGATGCCATAACTACACTACACCGAAGTGGTTGCCCCAGATCAAGCCTTTCTTCTTGGCTGGAGAAAAACAAACACTGCTCTTGATTTTATCAACACCAGCATGGTGCTTTTAAGTGCTGTATGCTAGGATGGCACACAGCAAGAGTAGAAGTTACAGGAGCACTGCTGAACAAAGGAGAGGATGCTTATCGTGCAGACTAAAGTCCAGCACAAAGAGGTGTTCATTTGTTTTAGATGAGGGGGCTGTGATTACAGTCACAGCAAATGCTGAATCCACAGCCCAGTGCTCTCTGCCCATAAGAATTAAAGAACTGTTCAAGAATTTAACTTTAATACAGAAATAAGTCCTTTAAAGAAGGCCCAGAATCTATTCTTTATCTGAAGTACCCTTTATACCTTATCTGGATAAAGTTTCAATTTTTAATGAGGGCAGGGCAGGAGTGTTTCCAGGCCTGTGAGTACCAGCTATGTGATGCAACATGCCAGGCCTCTCAAAATACTCACAGAGAAGACATTTTATTGCACTGTCTTCTTGCTGGTTGGTCCACTTGTAAATATTCATTTGAATTAGTTTAAAAAAAAAAACAAACCCACAACAAGAGGGTAAATAAGTACTGAATGACAGGGAAGGTTTTCTTTATTTGGAGGTCTGTCATGCCTTTAAAGCTGAATTTATGTTATATCCATTAAAACACAAATTACTTTCTTCCCTCTCCTCTGTAAAATTGTTACATCTACATTCTGCAAGTCAGTAGACAGGAGAGGACATTCCTTTGTCAGCACAGCCCTGAACAGTCAACTTCCCAGGCTTCCCTTCTGCAAGCCTCTATTTACAGGCTGCTCTTCTGAGGAAAAAAAAAGAATTTATGTTTGCTTATGGCCTTGCCATGAACACAACTGATATCGAAAAGCACCAGACTGTTTAAGATGACCTGTACTGATTGCAGAGGACAAAACTTATAGCCACGTCACCTCTTGTTCTTTTTCAGTAATTTTGCATTAATTTGATAGCCAGGTCCAAAGAAAGTAAGCAGCAAATGCATGACACCAACATAACTGGACTCCTTGAAGGAGTAAAGTTGACTTAAGAGCTAAAAAAACTAACAGGAAAGTACTCCAGTAAAAGTTTTCAGAGACTTAAATGACAACATCTTCGGAAATATGAAGACATTTGAGGGTAAATCAGCAAGATTTATTAAACAGTAAAATAGAACAATCTCCCTCCCAAGCTTTCCTTTGGGTTCAAACCTGCAAACATTGCAGCTATGTTCATCTGGACGATTAAATACACTTGGAAATGTTAAGTGCTTTCTCTGGTACTGCACAGAATGAAGATTGTGGCTCCAGCAGTGCCACTGCTACTCCACCAAAAGTACGATCCTTAAGGAAGCTGGCCCCAGTTAGAACTGCTGTGCTTTGAAAGGGCTGAGTTTACAAAGAGAGCAGGTTAGGAAGTGTCTAGTGCCTATATGCAAAATATTTTTAATCCTACAAATAACGAGGCGTTTTGGAACCCTTAAATGTCTACTGACACAAACTGAACTTCCCTCACCAGTCGATGTTTTGAGGCAATGCCGGGGTACACCATCGTAAATCTGATTATCAGCTCTGGACGCAGGCAAACAACTTAACTCTGTGTTAAACCATTTTTAGGCTCTGTCCCGTATGAAGAAACGGTTCAAGCGGAGAACCACAAGTAGCAAGATCTCCAAACCACCTTATCATCAAAACACACTGAAGGAATCACGGAGAGGGAGAAACCAGTCTTAAAGCCTGCCCTGTGCGGGCGCCGTCGCTCCCTACGGTAAAAGTGGCCCCAAGCCCTGCGGTCAGGCCCGCGGCCCGGGGGGCTGCGGCGAAGCTGGGGGAGTGCTGCTGCGGCGGCGGCCAGAGGGCAGCAGGAGCCCCCGCAAGCCGCTTCCACCGGACCGCGCCGAGCGGCCAGGAGAGCCGAGCCGCCCCGCCGCTCCACCCCAGCCTTTTCACGGTATTCACAAGCGAGCACCGAGCAGTCTGTGACGCGCGGGGCCGGGCGAGACCACTCACAAGGGAAGAAAAGATGAAAAAGAAGAAAGAAGAAAAAAAAAAAAGGCAAAAAAGTTTGTTCCGTTTGTGCGTGAGGAGCAGAGCCTGCTCTGAGCCCTCCCGCCGGTCTGGCCTGTGGAGAGGCGGCCAACAGCCCCCTTCGGCCGCCTCCTGTGCCGGCCAGCGGGGCAAAGGTGGCTGCAGTCTCCTCAAGCGCGGCGGCGGTAGGCATCCCCCTCCCGGCCCGAACTCACTTTGTAGGTGCTCTCCGTCAGCTTGTTCACCTCCTCGGGGTCCCGAGACATGGTGCCGGCGGGGAGGCGGCCGAGCGAGAAGAGCTTCGTCTTCGGGAAAGCACCACGGCCACGGCCAAGCGAAGCCACACCGGATTCAACCTCTTCCTCAGCTGCTAAGAAACTGTCAAAAACTTGTGGAACCAGCCGGGCAGCGCCGCCGGGGCGGGGCCTGCGGGGCCGCGGCTGCCTGACGCGGCAGGACTGGCTGGGCGGGCGGGGCGGCCCTCGCCTTACCGCACCTCAGCGCGGAGGGCGGGCGGCCCGCGCCTCCTCTACCTGAGTGGCCGCCGCTTCCTCTTCGCCCGCGGAACCTCCTCTTTCTTCCCTCTTTCTCCGCTCTACGACGGCTGTGCTGGGCCTTTCCTCCGTGGCCTCAGGGTTCCGGTGATTGTGGCTCCTCAGTGCCAAAACGTAACTCAGGCCGTGTGAACGAAGCATTTTCAGGATGCTCCGCTGTAGGTGCCCCACGCAGTCGGAGGTAAACTCTTCCAGCAATTAAGTGAGGGTCAGAGTTTATTAGTGTAGCCCTAGAGGTGCTAGCGGCGCTGGGATGGTGCTTTTCTCCCTTCCACAGTAGCCCCAGACGAGGGAGAGGCGCGGGGATTTCCTCGGCGCTTCTCCAGGCGGGGACAAAAATGTAATTTCCCTGAATCCTGGTCTGGTGTGCCACTGAGCGCTGCTCTACGAGCTTAAGTTTTCTGTTTTGTTTAAATATGCACCAATAAAACAGTGTTCCCAGTCAGCTCTCCTCTGTGGAACGACTCCTGCAGCCTTCGTGGGGGGTGTGGGACATGAGGGAGTTGTAAATTTTTGTGGAACATAAATTGTCCCGAGGTTGTGAGATTAATTTGAACTATGTTATTTGGAATATCTTTCTGATAAGGTAATGCCAACACTACCTTTTGTGGGAATTTTATAGCCCTGAGTGTTTAAGGCTCAGATGCTGTGCTAGGTATTGTGTACCTGAGGCATAATCAACATCCTTACACATCAGACATCCTCTTGGGTGCTCTCTCTCCCTCGTTTCCCTCCGTTTTATTGCAGCAATAAGATCATACAGGCGTGCAACAAAAACTGGACTTGGAACAGAATCCTAGATCCTGGACTCTGGTGTGGGAGGAGGTTGTTATCAGGTTTCGAGAGCTGTAAAAATTCAAGTGTCTGGAGGTGTTTATACCTTCAGAACAACAGTTTACATTCTGCAGAATGCAGACACTTAGAGCGTTATCTTGCATACAGTTAAAATGTTGGGCAGAGAGGGATTTTTATGAGTCTTAATACCCCCAGGTAAGGTCTTTCCAGACTTCTGGCATTCATGGTATTAATTGCCTTCATGTAGTAATCCAGTTTATAATGTTATCCAGTAGATAGTGAACTATTCTGTGCTCAGGTTTACAATTTATGTTCTCACTAAGCAGCGTTTGCTCATACAGGCTTCTCAAGTGTGATATGGCTGCTTGCCTGAGCATGAGGTGAAGAACTGTACTGTATATTCCTAAGTCTTTGTCTGAAGAGCTTTTTACAACTCTGGCAACAGATCATGCCTGGGTACTACTGCTTCTCATAGAATCATAGAATGTCAGGGGCTGGAAGGGACCTCAAAAGCTTATCTGGTCCAGCCCCCTTGCCAGAGCAGGATCACCTAGAGCAGATCACACAGGAACACATCTAGATGGTTCTTGAGTATCTCCAGAGAGGCAGACTCCACAACCTCCTTGGGCAGCCTGTTCTGGTACTCTGTCACCCTCACAGTGAAAACATTCTTCCTCAGGTTCACAGTGCCTCAACTTCCACCCACTGCCCCTTGTCCTGTCATTGGGCATCATCAGGAAGAGGCATATACCATATAGCAGTGTGTGAAAATGACGTTCCTCCCAGTGGAATCACGGAATTATTGAGGCTGGAATAGACTTCTGAGATCATTAAGTCCAGCCTATTCAGGCTGGCATTCAAATTTGAGGGAGCAGGTACCCAAATGAAGATGTAGGAAAGGACTTTCCCTTTCTTGGCTCTTGCAGAAGGAACTGATGGTATATGCAGGGAGAGTATTATTCTCATTAGGGGCAAAGCCTGACTGAACATTGTGGAGCTCTGGGAGCTCACCTAGGATTCAGTGCGTTGCTTCCAGCTGGCATGTTAAAGTTCAGCATTAGTGAATGGCAACCTAAGTATTAATGAAATATGCATATCAGGAAGAAGCTACATGGATAATTAATGCAGGCAGAATTATTTAAAAATATTATGATACTTAACATCTTGTGGGGATGCTGAACATTTTGAAATATGCATTTCTAAAGGTCTTTTTACATTGTAAGCAGATGTAAATATTTTAAAGGTCTGCTGAACTTCATATTTTCTTGTGTTCTTCTTGACTTTGGTATTGGTTTCTGCAATCTTCATGTATATACAATTTTTAGTTTCTGCATATTTTCCAAGTTTGTAGTGCTGTAGGGCATTAAAAAAAAAGGGGCAATTAATCTTTAATTTTGAATTAGTGGGGGGGGGGGGGGGGGAGGGGGGGTTTTAACCNGGGGGGGGAAAGTGTGTTTTAAAAGAACACATAAGTGGGAAATTAAGCCAGCAAGGAAGAATCCTTAATTTGGGGTAACGATTGCTTCTTTTATTTCATATATGTACAGATTAAAATAAAAAGGACCATAAACAGCTGAGACAAATAAGACAGGAACAATTGTTAATGGATGGAAAATATCAGGACTGAGCTGTCTTTTAAAGTTAAAAGAATCCACAGTATTTTGTTCAGATTTCTGAAATAATTAGAAGTCATAATTTACAGAAGTGAGATTAGGTAGCGTATGTATTGAGGAAAAGAGCACCAGCCTGCTCCATTGATGAAAATAGATGCTAGTATAAAAGTAGGGTGAAAAATGACATCTTTATTCACTCTTGTCACCATGATTTTTGGAAGTCTTGAGGATCTTGCATCATTTAGAGGCATCTTCTGTGTTTTCTTTTTGTTGTGTGGTGTTATAAATACTTTGTGTCAGTCATAATAATTTGTAGTGTTAGTCTCTTGTAGTTTAGTGCTGTGTTTTACTGAGTGACTAACAAACTTGAAACTTGACAGGCAAATCCAGTTCTTAATTTACAAAGCATCCAGACCTTTGCTATAGATCATAAATGCTCAAATTCATTCAGAAAGAAATTCTGCTTGAGCTTGTCATGCAAATGCAAGCATTCTGTTCTCTTAATAGGAGGTTTTTGATCTTACACTGGGTTAAGATTAGTGTTACGTTGCTGACTTGGCTGGAATTAATCCTGATGTGTGCAAACAGGACAGATTTATAATGAGGTTTTTGCAAGTTGCTTAAGGATTCTTTTACACTTAACTGTGTGTTTTGTAGTCCTCTAGTAACATACCAAAGTGTTTTGTCTGATCAGGACAGAATATTTAATAGCTTGCAAAACTGAAACCTTAATGAATACATCTCAATGCTTTTTGGCCTGCATGTTACTGTAAGCATTTATAGTAAGCATACTAATATGAGAGTCATGTTACACTTTCCTGATGGCAAACAGAAATATTTGTAGGCCTGTAATTATGCATAATCTTCAACAAAGCCCCTTGATACTGGCAGTTTAAAAGAGATGACTTGGGGTTCGGCATCTCATGGTCTGGTCCTTGCAATGGCTAAGGTCTTTTGGTCTTTCACAGGTACATAGCTGACAGGAGCACCCAGCCACAAGCACTGGCCTGGAGCTGAGCCCATCTTAATCTGAACCTGGCTTCCTGCATGTGTTTCTGTGAAGTGCATCCTCTGGGCCCAAATCCAGGAGTTGATTCCATGTTGGCTAAAGGTGGAACTGCATCGAGTTGCCAGGAAACCTGCTGTCAATGGACTAACTCGGGGAAAGTGCTTCTATTTATTCCTTACAGAAGGCCAGTTGTCCTTCCAGCTTTGGAACTTGAGTAGCAGCAATAAAAGTTTTCCCAGGTATTGTCAACTCTATAGAACTGAAAAGGTAAGGAGGAAATGGTGCTGCTGACAGGTACTTTGAAAGAGTACTTACCCAGAAATACTCCTTTGAGTAAATACCTGTATTTCTTTAAAACAGATAGTATTTTGAAGTGTGGCTGTTTTCTGCAAGTGCCTATTTGCATGGCAGGGGCATATTCAAATCTTATATGGAAACGATTTAAGCATGCTGTAATGACCCATTAATGTCAGCTCATCATTAGATCTTTAACACGTGTTTTAAGCAGCTTAATATGACTGTAGCTAATTGCATAAATTGTGGCTGAGCAGCAATTGCATATGCATGATATAGCCAGCTGTGGTCTGTTTTGTTCCCCGTGGTCATTAGCAGACATTTAACTGGATTAACAAAAATATAAATATGTACACATTGTGTTATTTAGTGATATCAGACAACATTAAGGGTCAGAACACATTTTTCCTGAACAAGACATTACAGTGATTCTACCAGCTTGTTTTTCTGATTTATATGTATATATGTTGTCCTCTGTTGGCACTTACAAGGAATATTTCAAGTATTTTAATCCCCTTTAAGCTGACACTATGAAAGCAAAATGTCATTTGAAAGAAGTAGATACAACTTTTGAGGGCTTACTGAACCATTTGGTCTGAATCGGGTCTGGTTAGTTAAATGGATCTACTCCGTTTTCACACTGATGCAAACAAGCAGAAAATCATTTTGTTCCCTGCTGTTCATTGTCCTGAGCTGGTTTCAAAGCTAATGAGCTGTAACTCAGACCCACAGGTCAGTTCAGTGAGACACTCTGCTCTCTGATCAATGAAGACACTTAACCAAATGCTTAATTTAAGCACGTAGTTAATACACCATACTGTGGGGGTGGGCAGGTAATCAAGGATGTACAAAATGCTTGTTATGAGCTCTTCTTTCTCCAGACTGAAATTGGGATGGTGGTTTTGTCTTGGAGATGTATGCTTTGGGTGCTTGCATTTTGTGTGTCAATTATTTCACGCTGCAAATGATTTTGGCAGTTTCATAACACGAATTATAATCTGATTGCTTCATTTTAGGTTAATTTTCGAGACCGTGAAGAGTGTATGGTATAGAAAAATGCATTTTTAAGCAGTGTTCTTTGGAGATTGCCTAGGATTTACACAAAGTGTAGTGTTCAAGGGAACTGTTCAACAGGCAGTACTGTCAGCAGTGCTAATATTTTTCTGCTGCTAATGGAAGCATTTAAATCAAAGCTGTTATACCCACACGTTTCGTGATTGCTCCTTTCTTGCTGGAAGCCAGTGTTCTCCCTTAGACTCCTGCGCTGCGTCCACTAGATGGCAAGCAAGCTATGCACGATGGAACAAAAAGAAATTTGCAAAATCTTTATGCTCAAGGCTTATGCTCAACAAAATAGATATTAGTGGTAAGCAACTGGAACAGCCTTTATACTGTTCATACACAGCCTTGGAGGTTTTTTTTTCTCAAGAGCGTAAGTGCTTTTAGGATGTTCATGTTATTGAATTCTAAATATGCCTTGGGACCTCTTTCTTTATTTTGAAAGCCAGCACTAGCAGCATGCCAACATCCTGGTGAAATTCTTGTTATAAACTTCTAATCCGTTTAGGTTCCGGGGTTTTATGAGGTGACTCATGCCAAACCCCCAGTATTGTAAATAGCTACATATTTGTTATTCTCCCTTTTTGTAAATTGTCAACTAGGGATTAACTAACAACAGGTGCACTCCGTTCCAAATGGATACACTGGTTTTGCCTGAGGCTGAGTGTAGAGTACTGTAGCTGAACGTACTGTTTGCACATTGCTGCTCTTGGTAGCATCAGCAGATTGTGTATTAGAACCAGATCAATAACATCACATAACTCTGGTATGGGGTAGAGCACAAAGAGCTCTTCTGGAAGGTGATGTTATTGCTGGGCTGTGAACTAAACATGCACCAGGTGGGAGGTAGCATTCCTATGAGTGTTTTCAAAGAGCTCAAACATCAGTTCTGATGCTGTCCTTATCCTTTCCTTGTCCCAGTTAGAAAAAGACAGAACAAGCACAAAATGCTGGTAATTTGACTGCACTTCAATAATGGCAAACATCTTAGAACTACATTTCCGCATTAAAAAGAAGCTTGAGGCTCATTAACCCCTCTCTGTTATGCAGCCTTACTCTAACAGGGAATTACTAGAAAACATTCAGTGAGGGTTGTATTAATAATAAGCAATTCAAAGAAAATCCCATTACACTCTTCCTGTAACTTAGCATTTATCTGTGAACATTTCTTAGAAGCTGTACTGATACAAAAAAAGTAACCTATTTTAATTTTGTGGTGATAAAAATACCATGATTCCAAACCCATACATAGATATTTTAGGATTGAACCACGCTGAAGTTTCTTTATATGGACTCCTTATGAGCCTGTCTTCTCCTTTTATGTTCAGTTGCTGTTCCAGGAAGCTGCTGAAGTGGAACATAGCACTGCTGTCCCTGCCCACTCCTTTTTCCTGGACGCCCACTGGGTAGTGGCAATACTAGCAGTGCTTTCCAGAAACTGTATGAGTAGTGATGGTTGATGCTCCACAATGCAAATCTTGGGAGCAATCTGCAGCCTGTGGTGGACATTCATAATCAAGCCTTTCACAAGGGTGTGTGCAGCCTGATGGTGTGCACTGAGTGTGTCTCCAGAGCTGATGCCAAAGCAGGTGCTGACTGCTACTGTCTCTACCTGAGGTCTTGCATCTGGCCTGCAAACCACCTGAGAAGGTAGATGGTTTGAGGTAGTGGGAGCAGCTGATAATTAGATTAGACTGGAGATTTCAATGGAGAGGATGATTAATCTGGTTGTCTGAAAGGTAGTAGCTGCAGGGTCAAGCTATCTCACTTCCAGTCACATTGAGATTTGGAAAATAGCACGTTTAGGGAAGTTAGAGTGGTGATGGATGACTTTTCAGATCCTGATTAACTGTCTTCGTTGAAGTCAGTACAGTTCCTACAGATTCACTGAGAGAGTTTGGCTTGATGTTCATAATTTCTGCTCAGCTTTCTCACTTGAAAATAAAAAATGTAGGCTATTCTTAGCCTCAAGGCAAAGTACTGTGGGATGGTTCAAATCCACATGGTTCTTGGTGAGTTTGCTCTGGAGCATACTGATTGCATCCATGCTGGCCAACACTTGGTTTGGGTCACTGCTGGGCTCCACCCATCGCGTTGTAAACCCTTAACCATTACTTTTGTTATGTGTGTTTTTCAGTTCAAAGTGTCTGAATGAATCTGAGGGCTGTGTTGTAGCTTGCCTGAGTAGCATTTGCATGGAATGCACCGTGCTATATGCCCTGGGGCTTAGCACGTGGGGTCTGAGGGTGAATTGAGCTCCACAGCATGACAGCAGTGTGCTGAGTGGAGGCAGCTAAATCCAATGTAGCTGTGTGCGTTTGGCGTTTGAGGTGGGTCCTTGCAGGTCAAATTTCATTTTAAAAGGAAGTTAGCAGCAAAAGAAATCCTGCACATCAAGTGATGTGTTGGGTAGGTGGTCAAAGGGCTGGAGGGTGAAGCAAGGACCTTATTTGTCATCCTCACCTGACCCAAGAGGAAAAGAAAGCACTTGGCTTCTGATAACTGCAGAGTGGGCCACTGACTTTCAGCAGGGTTCTAAGGCATAAGTCTTCCATGATATTAATTCTATGAATTATTAGAGCTATGGCTAACTTATTAGGTGATAATTGTTTATATTGTGCTATGCTATATATATTGCAGATGCTCAGATGTTTTGGCCTCTGAAGAAACAGCATTTTACTGTTCTGTCCTTTATACAAGGACTATAGTTTCAGTTTGAGGGATTCCAGGGGATCTTTTAGAGCTACCTCTGTCCTGGAACCAGAGAACCTTATGACTGTATGCAGGAGATAAGTGGAGTTGCTTCTATACTGCTTATTACTGCAGCAACTGCATGGGTTTCTAAATGGATGATATGTTGAATTTTGCAGCTTTAATTTTTTTTTTCCATGTAGAAAGCCTATACAATATTGCTTGCCCAAATTCAGAAAGAAGGCATGTAGCAGGTGTTCTGTTGACCAGTCTTGTCTATGAGATTCATGTCTCTCTTAAATTTAGAACAAAGCTTTGTTTGAACCAGAACCAGTGAGAGTTTTCAGTTTATTTCAGTTAAGTCCAGCTTTCATTTTTATTCTCTTAATTTATGTTAAACCTCAAGCAATGTGAATTTTTAAGAGTGAAAACATTTCCTCAGAAACTCTTACACTGATAGGATTTGTCAAACATCATTTAACACACTTTCTTACTCCTTTGACTCTTAAAATATCAGGAGATAGCTGTTGAACATGCCACATTTTTATTGCCTGCTCGTCATCAATCAGTTGTGCTGCATACAAAGATAGAATTCCTTTGTAAAGCTGTTTTTCATTAGTATTAAGGAATATACATATTTTGCAGCTAAAGCCTTATATAAAGTTTAATCTCTCTGCCCACGTGGTTACTGTTGTAATACTGCTTAGCAACTATACCAAAAGAAAACAACAGCAGCAAAAAGCCCCACTCAGCCCCCCTCTTTACATTAGAGAGAAGGGCCTAAGCTGTAAAAAACTCAGATACCAATTTGGATCTGAAATTTCCAGAAGTTCAAGGATCTGACATTGGTTTTGTACTTTTAAGTGTGAAAAATTGTCAGAGTGACTTGGTTCTGCTTTTGGGTGTCCTGTATCTAGCATTTACAGACCAAGACACAAGAATGAAACAAAAGTATTACCATACATAGTAATGAATTTAAAAAGGGCAATTCTGATTGTCCCTTTTTTTGGAATACCCGGAGTAGATGTAATATTTTATTGGCAGCTTATTCCAGATCAGTATACTAAGTCCCCTTCCTCCCCCAGCTGACAGAACAGATGGTTATCTCCTACCTTTTCTGAGTTCTTCAAAATCCATGCTGTGAGGAACTGGGGGTAGGTCTTTTCTTCAAGAAGTCCTGCACCTCTATTCCATTTCAATTCTCAGCTTCATGGCTAACAGTTCAAGTAACACTTCAAGTATTAACCTGTTTGGATGATTTTTCTGGAAATTTCTAAGGGATGAGATAGTGTGCACGATTAGTACTGCTGCTGAAAGTAGCCATACAGTGACTACTTCTTCAGCACTGCAGGAGAAATGTACAGGGAAAGGATCTACACTCTCTTTCCCCCAAACTCTATTACATAAGCCTGTAGCCTTTCAGCTGCAGAACTGCTTTACTGTGAGAGCTGTGAAGAGTGTAACCAGTTTAGGCCTTTCCCTGTCCTGTGAATGGCTCCTTGGACAGAAAAAAAAAAAAGAAAAAAAAAAAAGAATACTGCAAAATAGAAAGGTAGGGTAAGAGCTGTAAAAGTGCACCAATGATAACACGACAAGGAGTGCCAAAGGGAAAGCTGATATCTGGGTTTCTTACAGCTGTCTGTATTCATAATGGAATTATGCTTCTAAAAAGAATAAAAACATCCTTGACAGCCAGGGCCAAAATCTGTACTCACAGAAAACAAAAAAGTGAAAGGGAGGCAGCACCGTAGCAAATGGACATGGAGATCTTGAACACCTTCATTAGCAGCAGCAATGAAACTAATTACTGGAATAAATGCAGGCCAGGAGGGGGGGGAAGGCTAGCTGATTTCTTTCGATTTTCCTTCACCGTGGAGAATTTTGCAAGGCTCGAAGCTGACTGCCTAGCATCGTGTCAAGAATGACGTCAAAAGGGCCGAGTCAGATGGGCTGTGTAGCTGGGAATTGAAAACCTGGCATTGCTTACATTGATGGATAACTTTTTAGAGCAATGAACATTTTGTTATGGTGACTCACCAGCTAGCAGCTGGATATTTTCCCCCAAATATTCAGAAATAGTCAATGTGCTCAGTGCAGCCAACGGTTTGTGCTGTTTGGGTAATGTTAATGGGTTAATGTAAAAATGTTTAGTATTTTTGGTAGTGTCTAGACAACATGGGCCAAAAATCACATCTCTTCTTCAGCAGCACAAAGTAGTTGAAAAGGAGAAAAAGCAGTTAGGTAGGAATTCCACTTACATAGGAGGAATCCCTCTGTAAGACAACTACCATAGCAGCTTAACATAGACTTTTCTCCAGTGTCCAATCTGTTGAAATTCTTGAGAAAAAAGAAGAGTTGAAAATTTGTTTCTGCTTCTGAGTTAGTCTCAGCTGTCAGCACAGTCCACCAGGAAAGTGGGTAGCAGCATATGAATTAGGGCTGTAGCTTGAATTCTGTTTGATGTTAATGCTGGTCTGACTCACAGTGGGATCTAGATTTTACCACAGCTGCTGAGGTCTGAAGATGGAGCTCCCTGGCAGCCACCCAGCCTGTAGTATCAGATGCAGCTGGGATCAGGTACCTTTTTCTTTGCCAATTTTGAGTCAGTTTGTTATTCTATTTGTTTAATTTTCAATGTTGTCCTTCCCCACCTACAGTTACAATCTACCAATATAATACAAATGGAAATATTGGGTGAAATAAATCACACACAAACTAACAGAAATCCCATTCTCCCTTTTCAGATTTCTAACATTATGTTCTTTTCCTCCTTGCCTTTCCTGCTCATTTTATAGCTCTTTTCCATCTCAGTTTCTCTCTGCACTCACTGATTACAGATGTAATGTTTCCCTTATCAAATTCAGAACTACAAAAATAGGCTGCAGTGCAGAAAATGTTTTAGAGAGGGGCTGGTTTACCTGACTTAGTGAGGTTAGGTGTTGGAGAATAGTGGCACATTAATTTATTTGTCTGCAGGGAATCATGAGTGATGTTTCCTGTTTATGCCCTTTCACACATTCTCACCTGTTTTCTGACATTGCAGTGTCCATGTAGAAATATAAAGTAAGTAGCTGAAATTTATGAGAACATTATTGTTCCTAAACAAGAGAGCTAGCAGATATCTGTAAGATAGGCAGGTAGCTCACTATTTTTTATGAAAGTGTGAAAATCTGAGTTACAGTTTTATTACAGCAGCTAGATCTCCAGTGTGATTTGTGGACCTGCTGCACATAGTGATGTGAAATAGGCTGGGAGCAGCATCCTTCCCTCTGCTTCCTCCTGCTCTTATTGATTTAAGTGAGGCTCTTGGGTATCTGATCCTATCCTGATGCCTGAAGAGCTATTCCTAAAGCTCCCCATGCATCAGCATGATATTATACCACTTGTTCTCTAGAGAAAATAATTAAGTGCATTACTAACGCATAAAATGCTCCAGTTGAAATGCTTAACTATTCCATTTGATGCAGTTTATATATAGCTTAATGTAATAAGTGCAGTACCCTCTTAGTCAGAATGCCTTGTGTGGTATCCTCTTAGTCAGAATGCTTTGGCTTTCATCTTCATTAAGTGGAATACCAATTAACAGCTGATTCCAATTTTGTCAAACTTACTGTGTTGTTGTATTCTTGAACAAGGTGAAAAAGGGCTCGTGTAGAGATGGAAAGTAATCCTCAGAGGTCAGTGCAGCAGTGGT
>WBNM01036870.1:0-44933 GCA_013399055.1 Ramphastos sulfuratus | reverse complement strand
AGGTTGCCCAGGGAGGTTGTGGCTACTCCCTCCCTGGAGGTGTTGAAGGCCAGGTTGGAGGAGGCCTTGAGTGACCTGTGCTAGTGGGAGGTGTCCCTGCCTATGGCAGGGGGTTGGAACTGGCTGATCCTTGAGGTCCCTTCCAACCTTCCCATTCTATGATTCTAAATGGCAAGTGTGGGTATTTTGTCTGTGGGCATTTCCACAGAGGGCTGTGTGCCAGGTCAGGCCTCCAAGGAGAAATAGTTCATCTCCTGGCACTGCATAAAGGCTGTTTAGAAGTGCAGTGCATGAGCTCAGCCACAGCATACTCTGCTCAGATTGCTTTGGTGGAGGTTCTGAGCTAGCAAAGCAGGGAAGGGTGGCTGAGCCTTCAGTGCAGTGCTGCTCCTCCTAGAGCAGAGGCATCTTTGCCTCTTCCATTCTGCATCTCTCAGTCCTGCTGCCTGCCTGTTAGCTCTGCCTGGTTCTCTTGGCTTGCTCTTTTCTGTGTCCCATGTCCTTTGACTCTTTTGCAGGAGTGAGGAGGTTTGTTTCAGACATTGCTCTTTGTGCCCATCCTCACAGCAGCTCCATGCAAAGTGCCTTCTCTGTGTACCAGATGTTGTTCACTGCACAGTCCTCCCTTGCTGCTGCTCTTTGGGTGCTTACACTTGCAGTGGCTTTGTTTTGTCAAAACCACTCCCAGCTGCCAGAGGAAAGCCTGGGTTTGGGGGTGTGGATCCATCCTTTCTCAGGCACCTTGCATGTGGCTGTGTTTGGTCCTGGAGCCCTCTGCACTCCTCTCAGTTCAGCCTTTTGCCTGAGACAGTTTCTGCCTCCTCTCCCTGGTCATATCTGGTGGATGTTCTCATGTCAGGCATGGTGCACAGGGACACCAGCAGCAGTAACACCAGAGGGTTTCACTTGTTTGGGTGCCAGCTGTGAGCTTGGGTATGGTTTGCTGAGCTTGCTTTGAGCCCTGGTGAAGGCTTTTTTGTGTGGGAGCAATCCCAGCTCCCTGTGGAAGAAAGGCTTTTGCTGTAGCAGACCAGAAACTGCCCACCAGCATAAGCAGCTGCAGCAGAACCATGCAATGAAGCTCACCTCTGGCCCCTCGAGGGGACCTGTGCTGTGATCCATGCCCATATCCTGCTGCTCTGCCCAAGCTCTGCAGGGGAGGAGCAGTCCTGAGGGGAAACAAAACTGAATTAGCGAAACCTGTTTGGTGCTTTCTGCAAAGATTTTGCTTGTCCTTGGTGGGGATGAAGTTCAAAAGCTTTGCCTGGTATCCATCATGTTGTTCAGCCAGAAGGAAGCCTCCTTGCAGAAAGCCCTGGGTAGCCCTGGCACCAGTGGCACCTTCATGACCTGAGCCCTGCCGAGGCGGCAG
The DNA here is from genome assembly GCA_013399055.1 of Ramphastos sulfuratus. Taxonomy (NCBI): domain Eukaryota; kingdom Metazoa; phylum Chordata; class Aves; order Piciformes; family Ramphastidae; genus Ramphastos; species Ramphastos sulfuratus. The sequence continues at coordinate 43,561 of WBNM01036870.1, read as the reverse complement.
CGGCGCCGAGCGTGAGCGCAGTGCACTCTGTGCTCGTGGAGGAGGCCTTGGAAGTGCAGTACTGAAACATTTGGTTTCTCTTCTTGTTTAAAATTGTAGAAAGGAAGGAAGAGCCTTTTGCCAACCACTCCAGCCATGAAACCAGGCCTAGCATCACTGAGCAAATGCCAGCACCCGAGCCCAACTCCTTCACTGCATCTGCCAGAAGAGTAAGTGAATCCCTGGGGGCTGCAGCAGTGCTGGGGGGCAGCAGCTTGTGCTGGGAGATGGATTCTTAGGTTCATAGAGTGCCAGGTTGGAAATGACTTAAAGGATCATCTAACCCAATCTTTCAGGGTAAGAATGAAGTTGAGGTGAGCTGGCCCAGTGCTCTGCCAAGCTGGGCCTTGAGACTGTCTGATGTAGGGAATCCAGCACCTCCCTGGGCAGCTGATTCCTACGGTGAAAAAATGAATGCTCTGAAACCCATGCTCAGAGGAGTTGCAGGATGTGGATTTGGGGCAGCTGGTGGCCTGCAGCTTTGGTAGAGGTTCTGTGTTGGCTGCAGATCAGGCTTGGCACAAAGGAGGATGGTGATGATAAGGTTCCTCTTGGATCTCTTACCCTCCAGAGCAAACTGACCATTCACAAGAGAAATGCTGCCTACCAGAGGTGTTTTGTCTCCATGTTGCTTCTGTGGTGGCTGATGGTAACCTCCTACCCACAGGAGATCTTTCCCACGATCACAGGATGTTAGGAGTTGGAAGGGGACCTCTGGAGATCTTCCACTCCAATCCCCCTACCAGAGCAGGACTAGAGAATCCAGCACAGGTGGCACAGGAACACATCCAGACAGGGCTGGAAAGGCTCCAGAGAAGGAGACTCCACAACCTCTCTGGGCAGCCTCTGCCAGGGCTCTGGGACTCTTACAGTAAAGAAGTTTCTCCTCATGTTGAGGAGAAACTCCTGCACTGCAGGAGCTCTCCTGTGCTGCAGTTTGCATCCATTGCCTCTTGTCCTGTCCCAGAGCTGAGTCCTGCTGATGTAGCAGCAGAGAGTCTGGCACCTTCCTCCCGAGTGCCTCTGACCTGCCAAACTCCGTTGATTCAGTGCCGTGACATTCCTGCCCAGAGAGCAAGGAGGATAAAGTTGGCATCTGACTGGAGAGCTGGGCTGTGGGAGCTGCCTGAAGGTGAAGTGGACTCACTGAAACCTGATCTGAGTGCTCCCGTTCTCAGGTCACTCAGCTAGGTGGCACCAGGAGGCTCCCAGTTCTGCTGAGGACTGGCAGCTTAGCCTCTGGGTTCTTTTTGCCCCAGAAGATGTGAGCAGGCCCCTGGCCAAGGGCTGAGGCACTGGGTATGTGTTACAGGGAACATTTTCTTGCTCAGTCACATCTTTGTTATTTTTAACTTGTTACTAAGTCTCACTTCTCTAGTTCCTTTGATCTGGACGAGCTCCTCTGGGCTTTCTTCAGCTCAGGCTGACTTAGCAGGGGAAGTATTAAAGGTAGAAGGATCCTGGGAAGTGGGAACACTTCAGTTAGCCTTTTCCCAGCTGCAGAGTTTTGTTCTCACTCATTTGAGCTGTTTAATCCAGAATAAGGGTACAGAAGTGAGCCCATGTGCCAAGCAGTTGTCCTCAGGCAAAGATCAGGTTCTTTGCCTTCTCTTCCATGCCTGATTCTCCTGCAGTTCTCTTTCAGGCTGGCTTTGAAATGGGAAAATCTGAGAGCACTGTGGGGCTCTCCCCTTGAGAAGTTACTGACATGTGCTGCTCCCATGCTCAGAAACTGCAGAATCACAGAATGTTAGGGGTTGGAAGTGACCTGCAAAGATCATCCAGTCCAACCCCCCTGCCAGAGCAGGGGCACCCAGGGCAGGTCACACAGGAACACATCCAGGCAGGTTTTGAAGGCCTCCAAAGAAGGAGACTCCACACCCTCTGTGGGCAGCCTGCTCCAGGGCTCTGCCACCCTCACAGTGGAAGCAGCTTTTGCTGTGGGCTTGAGCCTTCTCTGAGGAGGCTTCTAAGGGAACTGTGTAGCTCAGCAGGCTGGAAGTACTGGAATGAGGGGAGCACAGATCAGCTCTGCCCCTGCACTGAAGGGTCCTTAGCTAAGGACCATTGCTCAGACACTGCAGTGCTGAGTTTATCTTCACAGCCTTGAGTCAGTTTGAGGGCAGAGCTCCCCAGCAGCTTCATTTGTTCTGCATAATGTTCTGTGTTGTGTAGAATGTGGGATAATAATCAGAGTCATTAAGGTTGGAAAAGCCCTCTGAGGTCATCAAGTTGTACCCAACACCTCCATCAGCACTAGACCATGTCCTGAAGTGCCACATCTGCACACCCCCAGGGATGGTGACCCCATCACCTCTCTGGGCAGCCTGTTACAGTGTCTGACCACTCCTGCAGCAAAGAAATTCTTCCTAATATCTGATCCAATAATCCAACCATGCTCATATCAGCCTCATTTAGCCCAGTCTCCTGCCCTTGACAGTGAGCATCCAAAGACAGAATCTGGCTGGACCTCTCTGCCATCTTCTAGCAGTTTGCATTGCAGGGACCTGCAGACCCTGTGCTGGTTTTGTATTCAGTAGCCCCTGATGGACTTTTCCCCTTGGGAATTGCAGCAGTCACTTTTTGAGTACCCATAACATTAGGAATCCTGGAATGTCCAGTGGCAAAGGGTTCTCCAGCTTACACCTTGCACACAGCTTCCTGCTCCTGTTTCCTTAAGCCTGGCCCAGGCTGGGTTTGTTTGCTGCCCCTAGTTCCTTTATGGGAAGGAACAGGGAAGAGCTGATCCTCATTCCCCCTCCTGTGTGCCCCTGAGGGGTTTGTGTGCTGTCATCCTGCCTCCTGACACCCTGAGAAGCTCCTCATACAAAAGCTCTCTTGCTCTCCTTACTCCTGTGGCTTCTCTGAATCTCCTTCCTCTTCTGCTGTGCTCTGGAGCTGTGGGGCCCAGCTGTGTGTCACAGGTGTGCCTGCACCCTGCAGGAGCACAGAGGCACAGTGGTGCTGTGGTTTGGATTCTGTTCTTTGCCTCCTTGTCTTTGCTTTGCTTTGCTTTGCTGGGTGCTGGGTCCCTGTCTTTGCAGAGTGTCCCTTGCATTGCCCAGGCTCTGCTCCTGGTGGCTGTAGGCATCTCTTGTAAGACTTGGTACCTAGAACTGAAGCTGTCCACTGGGCAGTTGTATGTTCAAGGACATGGGACAAAGAGCTTTGGGCTCCATTCTGCACTGGAACAGGCAGTTGAAGGTTTAAGCAGGACACTACAGGCCTGGAGTCCAACCTCTCACTCAAAGCAGAGGCACCTTTAAACCAGTGCCCAGTTGCTTTGAACCTCCTGAGCTCAGCTGAGCATCAAACAGCCTCTGGGGGTGGAGATGCTCTGCACTCTTGCTCCCTGCCCCACTGCAGCAGCTCCCACCAGCAGCTCTGCCTTCCTTCATGTCATTGTTCCTCCTTCTCCTTTCACCACAGACTGGCAAGAAGAAATCTGGTTCCACATCCTCTGCAAGCCTCACTCCCTGAGAAGCAGAGCAAGGAAATCCTTTCTGTGACTTCTCTTTTCCATGCTAAACAAGCCAAGTTTCCTCAGCCTCTTGAAGTGTTGGGAGCTCCTGGACTGTCTCCAGCCTGATTTGTGTGAGGGTTTTCTTTGCAGCCAGTCCCAGAAGGGTTGATTACCTCTTTGGTTCTCTGCCTTTACTGACTGATTCCCCCTTCCTCAGCGGGTGCTGATAAAAGCTTCTTTGTTGCTTCCTCTCCGTCTGCAGAGCTGGAGGAGGGCATTGTGTAGGCAAAGGGAGCTCTGCACAATGCGTGAGGTCCCTTTCATCCTCTGTCCTTGGGGGTGAGGGCACTACAGCACTTTGCATCCCTACAAGGTCACCTTGGGCTGGTAAAGCTAAGCAGGAGCTCAGACTCACTCCATTTTACCTTGCCAAGGGTACCCAGCACGACCCGGGGCCTGCCGAAACACTGGAGAGCTGAGACTGTGCCTGGCAGTGCTCTCACCTCTGCCAAATGTCCCTTTTTCTCCTCTACAGTTCAGCTGGCTCAGCAAGGCAGAGGAGCAGAAGGATGAGTCCCCTTCCTCCTGGCGGCTGGGGCTGCGCAAGACTGGCAGCCACAACATGCTGAGCGAGGTCACCCGAGAGGCACAGAAGGAGAAGCCTTCGTCCATCTACCGCTCCTCCTCCAGCCCGCGGATATCCGCGCTCCTGGACACCAAGGAGAAGGTCTGGTGGCAGCAGGGAGGCTTCAGNAGGGGCTCCCAACCATCCTTCCAATTTCTCCCCACCGCTATACCTTACCCCAAAGCTTGCCTTACATGCAAGTTGAGTTTGGAGGATGGGCCAGGGGGGTTAGAAGGAAAGTGGTTAGTGAGGTTATACAGCAGAGAGGAGAAAAGCCAGAAGCTAGACCGCCTGAGACACTGTGCCCGAGAGACTGAGCTGTCTGTGTTTTGAGTACTTAAACATCTCAGCAAGCCTATGAGTGCAGCAGACATCACCATTGTTTTCCTTTCACAGCCTGTAATATAATTTTCTCTTAAAATATTCCAATTAGCCTCAAACCAGCTCCAGGAGAGCTGAGGAAGGACTCTTGACAAGGGCTTGGAGTGCCAGGATGAGGGACAATGGCTTTGAGCTGGGAGGGGGGAGACTGAGAGTGGAGATGAGGAAGAAATGGTTGAGTGAGACTGGGGAGACACTGGCACAGGTTGCACAGGGAGGTTGTGGGTGTCCTTTCTGTGGAGGTATTGAAGGCCAGGTTGGATGAGGCCTTGAGCAACCTGTGCTGGTGGAATTTGTCCCTGCCCACGGCAGGAACTGGATGAGCTTTAGGGTCCCTTTCAACCTAAACCATTCTGTGGATCTGCTTCACCACACAGGTTTAAGAAACTTTCCCCTGTGTTTTGAGTCACTGCTGGATTTTGTACCCACACCAAACTTCCTCTCATTCATTCTTTCTACTTTTTCTTTTGCAAATGATTCCTGTCCTGTCAGCCCTTCTTGGACAGCTGGAGTTTGGTGCCCTTTTGACCTGATCCTGCTCACTGTGCAGTGGCTGCCAGTGAACAAGGGCTCCAGGCTAACACAGGCCATTCTTTAACCCAGGCAGTAGCACATCCCTGCAGTGGGAGTTCTCCTCCACTCTCTCTCAATTTGCATGGATTCCTTCTGCATCCACCAGCTGCATTTGTGAATCCCATCCCACATACTCACTGGCTGCAACTTTCCTGCCCAGAGGTTGTGCCCCATCCCTGGGACCATTCCAGGTCAGGTTGGTTGGGGCTCTGAGCAGCCTGCTCTACGCAGGGCAAGAGAGGTTCTCCTCCACCTCTCCACTTCCCTGGTGAGACCACACCTGGAATACTGTGTACAATTTTGGGCTCCCCATTTCAAGAGAGACAGGGATTTGCTGGAGAGCCAAATGGCAAGCTCTGAGGATGCTGAAGGGACTGGATCATCTGTGTGATGAAAAACCTGGGGCTGGTTAGCCTGGAGAAGGGAAGGCTGAGAGGGGAACTTAACCAATGTTTATAAATATCTGAGGAGCAAGCAGCAGGAGCCAGGCTCTGTGCAGTGGTGTCCTGTGATAGGACAAGGAGCAGTGGACACAAACTGGAACCAAGAAGGTTCCACCTCAACATGAGGAGAAACTTCTTTGTTGTGAGGCTGCTGGAGGCCTGGAACAGGCTGCCCAGAGAGGTTGTGGAGTCTCCTTCTCTGGAGACTTTCACACACCTGGCTGTGTTTCTGTGTTAACCTGCCCTGGGTTGGACTGGATGATCTCCAGAGGTCACTTCCAACCCCTGCTTACCTATTATTTTATGACTCCAAATCCATGCTGAGTGCAGGGAGGTTGGATTCAATGACCCTTAAAGACCTTTCCAACCCAACTATTCTCTTACCTGTAGGTAGTTGTAGTTGGAAGCTGCTGAGGTTCCCCAGGATACTCTCCAGGAAATGCTTTTCAGAAAGGATACTTTGATGCTGTGCTGTGTGTTTGTGTTGCCCAAGAGAATGCATTCAGCCAGTTGTCCTTAGACAGGAGAAGGCCTCCTTAGTTGAAGAAATTTGACAACATCCTGGAGATGTAACAGATGTGCAGCTGAAGAACTTCTTTTGCTTCAGCAGGATAAAGACAACAAGAGCTACCTTGCCACCATAGTCCCCAGAAGACTGAGCAGCACAAGTGATATAGAAGAGAAAGAAAACAGGTGAGAGTGACTCAACTTCATGTTTCTGCCCTCCCCACAGTCCCTCTGCAATGCCTTTGTTCTGCTTTGCTCTGCTCTGCTGAGATCCCACTTCCAGTTCTGATGTGTCCAGCAGAAGAAGGGCACAGAGATGTTGGAGTGAGTCCAGAGGAGGCTGCAAAGATGCTCAAGGGCTGGAGCAGCTCTGCTGTGAGGACAGGCTGAGGGAGCTGGGGGTGTGCAGCCTGGGGAAGAGAAGGCTCCAGGGGGACCTCAGAGCTGCCTGCAGTGCCTGAAGGGATCCTGCAGGAAGGCTGCAGAGAGACTTTTCCAGAAGTGTCTAGAGACAGGCCAAGGGGGAATGGTTTGAAGCTGAGGGAGGGCAGGGTTAGACTGGAGCTGAGGAAGAAGTTCTTNAGGTGCTGGAAGGTGTCCAGAGAAGGGCAGCAAGGCTGGGGAGGGGCCTGGAGCACAGCCCTGTGAGGAGAGGCTGAGGGAGCTGGGGGTGTGCAGCCTGCACAAGAGGAGGCTCAGGGCAGAGCTCATTGCTCTCTGCAGCTACCTGAAGGGAGGTTATAGCCAGGTGGGGTTGGGCTCTGCTGCCAGGCAACCAGCAACAGAATGAGGGGACACAATCCCAAGTTGTGCCAGGGGAGGTCTAGGCTGGATGTTAGGAGGAAGTTCTTGACAGAGAGAGTGATTGGCATTGGAATGGGCTGCCCAGGGAGGTGATGAAGTCCCCGTCCCTGGAGGTGTTGAAGCAAAGCCTGGATGGGGCACTTAGTGCCATGGTCTGGTTGATGGATAGGGCTGGGTGCTAGGTTGGGCTGGATGAGCTTGGAGGTCTCTTCCAACCTGGTTGATTCTGTGATTCTGTGAGGTCCTTTCCAAGCTGAACCATTGTAGGATTCTGTGTTCCTGCCTCCTGTTTCCTCAGCAGTCCCAAGCACAGGGGAGCTCACAGTGCTGAGGCTGTCTCTGCTCTCTCACTTCTGCTGCTTTGCTTTTCATGGAGGGAGGCAGGCACCAGGCTGCTTCTCCACCCTGTCTCCACACAGGATCTCCAGCAGAGCAGGAGCTTTATGTGTGCTTTGCTCTCTTATATGCCAGTGCCTCATTTTGTAGCTGACACCTGCCCTTGTGCTTCTGTCCCTTCCTCAGAGTCACCTTCAGCCCTTTTGCTCACACATTTGTCCCATTGTGTGGGTTTGTGACCTCTCTGGTGTGTGGAGCTCTGTCCACTGCAGCAGCTGCTTTTAGGGTGGCTGTGCACAGCTGCCCCTGGACAGAACCACAGGATAAATGGGATATATATCTCCTCTCCTAGGGGCTTTTTGAGGAGCTCACCTCTACAGTTAGTGCTAGGAGGAGTCAAATTGGAGCTTCCCTCTATTTGCAGCCAGTTCCAGAGTCATGGAAGCAAGGCAGGTGCAGAGCAGTCCTTGTGACCTGGAATTGTTGTGCAGAAGCCAAGGCAAGTGACTGCCCTGAGAATTTCAGCACAGTTGGAGATTCTTTGCTGATCTTTCTCTGGAACCTTCCTGGTGGTTCTTGCTTCATCTCAGGCAGTCCCTGAGCCTTGGAGCTCAGCAGAAAATTTGTGGTTGCTGCTAAGCTTGAGAGCTTCTGGCAGCAGCTGGGACTGAGCAGCACATCCAGCTGCCTGCTGCTAGCTGTCTTTGCCTGGGGAAGGAGGGAAGGAGGACCTGGCCTGCATGAGCAGATGGTACCCAGGCCTACTGGGCTGGACAGATTTTCCCCAATATTCTTTCCTCTCAGAAGAGCTGAGCTGCACCTGGCAGAGCCCAGAGGTGTCTGGCAGGGCAGCAGCATGTGCAGGCCAATTGAGCAGTGAAAAATCACTGCAGGCTGCCCAGCCAGGGGTGTGGGCAGAGGAGGCCACAGTGTGTGCCCAGCCAGGGGTGTGGGCAGAGGAGGCCACAGTGTGTGCCCAGCCAGTAGTGTGAGGCCTGTTCCAACACCAGGTCCTGGCCAGGGCAGGAGGGGAACAGGACACAGAGCTGAGTTGTGCTGGGGAAAGGAGCTGCAGTGTCAGGTGCTGATGACAAACAGAGCTGCTGGGAATCCCCTCAGAACTTCTCCAGTAGTTTTAGCTGTTGGCAGAGATGGTGGTGGTGGTTTTCTGCTGCTGAGCACAGCCAAGGGTTTGCCATGCTGAGTTTGCTTTGCTGTCCCTGCCTGGATACTTCAGAGGAGAAAAACTTCTCCTGTTTGTGAACTTCTACCATGTGGCTTGATAAAGGATGGCAGAGAAAATATCTGGGTCCTCCATCACAGCACAAGAAGGACATGGAACTGCTGGAGTGGGGCCAGAGGAGGCCATGAAGATGGTAAGAGGGCTAGAAAACCTCTGCCATGGGCTGAGGAGAGTTGGGGCTGTTGAGCCTGCAGAAGAGAAGGCTCCAGGCAGACCTCAGAGCAGCCTGTCAGTACCTGAAGGGGCTCCAGGAGAGCTGGAGAGGGACTTTGGACAATGGCTGGGAGTGCCAGGATGAGTGTCAATGGCTTTGAGCTGGGAGAAGGGAGACTAAGAGTGGAGATGAGGAAGAAATTGTTGAGAGTGAGGGTGGGGAGAGACTGGCACAGGTTGCCCAGGGAGGTTATGGCTGCCACCTACCTGGAGGTGTTGAAGGCCAGGCTGGGTGAGGCCTTGAGGAACCTGTGCAGGTGGGAGGTGTCCCTGCCCATGGCAGGAGGTTGGCACTGCATGATCTTGAAGCTCCCTTCCAACCCAAACCATTCCATGACTTCAGCAGAGTGGTTGAAACATCCTTTTGTTGAAATTAGGTGACTCTTGGTTGAGAATTCTCAGGAACACTTCCAAAGTCTTTGCTGTTGTTGTTGCAGCACTCGGTGAAAATGGGCAAAGTTCTGGTGAGCCTTGTGGGGACCAGACTCAGGTGGTGCTGAGGTGGCTCCTGGGCTGTGCACCTTTCAGCACCAGCCTTTGCTGTGCCTTTGCTCACTGGAGCAGGAAGCATGAAGTATGGCAGGGGGTTGGGACTGGATGATCTTTAAGGTCCCTTCCATCCCAGGCTGTTCTGTGCCTGTGTGTCATTGGTGACTGTTAAGTACTGCCGCTGGCAATAGCAGCTCCCAGCGCGGCCAGCAGAGGTGTTCCGGGGGAGCTGTCACCTGTGAACCACGATGGAAGGGCAGGATTTGTTTTGTGGAACTCTGAAAGAGCCAAAAGCAAGCTCCTAAGTGTCCCTTCCCATGGTTGGAACTCGATGATCTTTAGGGTCCCTTCCAAGCCAGAGCTGTTTTGCTGAACAAACCTTTCTCTGCTCTCTCCTGCCGCAGGGAATCTGCCGTGACCCTGGTGCGCAGCGGCTCCTACACACGGCAGCCCTGGAGGGAGGAGGCCAAGCCCAACGAAGCTCCTCACTCTGGGGCTCCCACTACTTATGTCTCCACCTACTTGAAAAGGTATGTCCAGCTCTGGCTTCCCTGAGCTCCCAGGCAGTCCTCCTGCTCTTAACATCCTTCCCAAACTTCAGCCTCCTGCTTGCTGCTTCCTGCATGTATGGAACTGGCCTTGGAACTCTCTTCTGCTGAGAGCAGGAAAGGAAAATGAGTATTTAGTGACTCCTGTCGTGCTGTAGAGTGCTTGTGAGGAGCAGGGTTTGTGCTGATGTGGGAATTGCTCAGCTGAAACAAAACAGCCTCCTTCACATCATCCCAGTGCCAAGTGTTTCCTCGGGCTTGTGCTGGCTTTGTGATTAGATAATCAACCCAAAATTGAGCATAAAAAGAAAATCAAAGTAATTACAGCTTGAAAGCCTTGTTCCAGTAGCTATTGACAGGTAAGTTGTAGCTTAGCTCTGATTTGGGTTGAGATCAGTCCATGTTCATGGCATTGTTACCAGCAAAGTGGCAGATGCCTGTGCATGACTTAGCACTAAGGAGGAAGGCTGACTCCAACCATTCTCCTGGGAGGAAGCTCCTTCTGCCCCATGCAGGTGAAATGGCAGAGGCTGATTGTTGGCAAAGCAGCCAAGGCAGTGTCAGAAGCCCTGCACAGCTGCACAGTGGTGGTGTCTTTTACCCCTCTGCAAGGCAGAGGCTCAGTTTCCCTCAGTACCAGCTAATGGCTGTCTCTGAAAGAGGTGAGTGAATGCCCCTGTGCCAGCCTGAGTCCATTGCTAAGTCTGGGAGGAGGGGGAGATCAGCTCTGTGTGCCAGGACTGTGCTAGGGTGAGTCCATTGCTGTGTTTGGGATGAAGGGGAAATCAGCTCTGTGTGCCAGGGCAGTGCCAGGGTGACTCCATTGCTGTGTTTGGGAGGAGAGGGAGATCAGCCCTGTGTGCCAGGGCAGTGCCATCACCCTCCCTTTTGTTTTGGTTCATCCTGGAAGCCAGCAAAGCAGCTTGTAGAAACCTGTCAGCTGCAAAGCTGTTTGATCTGTGCTTCAGGAGGAGGTTGGGAATATTTCAAGGTGTTAGAGTGTTTCACCCAATTCTAGACCTTGAACTAAGTCACTGCTGAAGATGGAGCAGTTCCCTGGGAACCTTGGGAAGAGGCAGGAGTTTTGTGCTCCAGTGCCCCTGCTGGTGCAGGTAAGTTGTGCTGGAGGATGCCTGTCCAATTGCTGAGCACACACAGAGCTGTTGCCACAAAAGGTGAAGCAGCCACTTCAGGCAGCAGACTTTCCTCCACCTGCTGAGCCATTGCAGTGACCTCTCTGCTATCCTGGGACATGATGACAGGCAGCCCCCAGAGCTTGGCTCTCCCAAGCTGCTCCAACAAGCTGCAGCTGATGACACTGGAAAAATTCTGCCTCTTGCAGCTGACATTGCCCTGCTGTGGCCAGGCCAGGCCAGGCACTCGTGTGGCTGTCCCTGAAGTCCCCACACAGTTACTGTATTTCCTTGGATCAACTGTACAGAGCCTGCTGAAGGTTTGGGCTGGACTGGGACTTTGCTGGTACTTATTGCTTGTCACAGAGGCTGAGCTCTGGCCTTTCACAGGAGAATTGCTTCACAGGCAGTCACAGAGAGTAGCTCTACCAGGCAGGAATCAAGTGGACTTTTTTTAAAAAGAGTTCAGTGGGTTTGGATTTTATGTACAAACAGTAAAATCAGGATCAGATTGACCTCTGTCCCTTGTGGTTTTTTCACAGCAGAGCACAGGGGCATTAAATATAGTCACACTGAACCTCTTGATTTCTCCAGCCTTGTGCATCAGCCTTTAAGATGAGGAAAGGAGTCTGGATGAGGCTAAGCTCTTCCTCATTTCCAAGTATTGACAAAATTCTGAGCACAACTCCAAAAGATAAATCTCATTTGGAGAGAAGAATTGAACATGACAAACTCAGATGTTACCAAGAGGATCGCTTCTGTCCCTCTGCTTTTCCTCTTTACCTCATCTCCATGAGGATGTTCTCCAGTTATGTTCTATAGGTGGTTTATGTTACCCTCCAAAAAAAAAAGAAAAAAAGCCTAAACAATAGCAGCAGATCACCTCCAGCTGCTGAAAGTGGCTTTCCTTCTAAAAGGGAAGAGAACTTGCAGCAATGCTGCAGGTGTTCTTCAGCCTTAGTTGGGGCAGATGCTAAAACTCTGCCTGGCCTGGCAGTGACTGCTCCATTCTGCTTTCTCTCTGCCTCTACCATTAGCCCCAAAATGGGCAGAGCTCAGCTCTGGCAGCCTGTTCCCCATGCTGGTGCATGCTGGCCTTCAACCAGCCACTTCACTTTGCCTCTCTCTTGAACGATTTGGAGAACTGCACAGAAGACAGAATTTGCTCAGCAGCCTTCCTTGGCCATCGGCCGTGAGCGATGCCACACAGGAAGGGATCCTACACACAGCCTGAAATCCCTTCTCATGCTGTTTCACCCTCACTTACATATTTTCATATTTATTCTTACTGGGTTTGGTCACATAAAGACCATCACAGCAAGCCAGGCCAGCAGTCTACACAGCCCAGATGCTGCCTCTGACAGCAGCTGGGTTGAAGGACGCATTACAGAAGCTGGGATAACCTAAGAGCAGTTTTTCACCTCCCACACTCTCCTTGCTTCCAGCAATCATGAATTTAGGAGCCAGGGGTTGTACCAAACCACTCTTCTTGACAGCCACGACTGTGGCTACCTTCCATAAGCAAATCCTAGTTTCAGTTCTGCAGTGCCCCGTGGCAGGGTGTTAAAAGTAATAAACAGTGAAGTGTTTGGGGAAAGCCTTTCAGCAGCGTACGTGGAAGCATTTCAAGGCTGAAGGCTTTTATGGGTTGCATTCTGCTCGCCTGTTTTCAGACTCTTCCTTTCTATTACTGTGCAGTGTTGCTTTCCATCTCATTGCTCACTCCCTGATGGTTCTGTTCTGGAGTTTATGGGAACAAGCAGCAGTGGCAGTGCCTTTTGTATTGCTGATGTGGAGTCCTTCGGCATAACTTCGTAGTCCTCCCTGCTCCAGATCGCACAAACGCAGCAGTTAATTAACAACCTTTTTCTGCTGCCCTTATGCCTGCAATTCTCTGCTCCTGTTCAGATCAAATGTGAGCAATTGAATCATTTCCTTAGAGCCCTCCTCAGACTGTGTAGTGCCACCCATGTAAGGTGACAGAGTGAGGAGGTGAATCCCTGCAGAGCTGGGGCAGTGCCTTGGTGGCCTTCTTGTGAGCAGGGCGTGTGCGATGCCCCAGCACCATGTTCCTCTGATCCAGGGTGCAAAACCATCTCCATGCTCTTCCTCCCTGCTCCTCCTTCCCCTCTCTGCTCTCCACACATGTGCTCTCCCAAGGCTGCTTCCATCCTCTTGTCTCCTCTCTTTGCCCACTACCTTTCCCTTCTGGACAGTCCTTGTCGGATCTTACTTAACCTTCCCATGTCCTCCCTTCCTCACCAAGTTCCTTCTGCTTTTTGCAGCCACCCCTCATGCCGCAGTCTGCCTGTCTTGGGCTCTTCTAGGTTGGTGCCACATCAACTTGCTCCCCCCAGCTTTCTTACCACCTTTCCCCCTGCAGCTCCTCTTGTTCCTCCCCTGGGCAAACCTTCACTTCCCTCACCTCCTCATTAACTTCTGCAGCCTCAGGGCTGCTTACTCCCACACCAGCCATGCTTAGCTCCCTGCTCTCACCTCTCTCCCAGCCCATCTCCAGGGCTTGGCCTTTCCCTCTGCTGCAGAGACAAGAAGGGAGGCACTTGCTTCCAAGAGGACTTCCTGCTCCCCAGTGCTTCATGCTCTCCAGCAGCTTCCTGCTCCCCAGTGCTCCGAGCAGGAGCTGCTTTTCCAGAGGAAGCTTTGTTTAGGGTCTGCTGGAGGTTGCTAAGTGTTGACAATGACTTGCTTGTTCCTTTGTGACCTGGCTATGGCAAGCAGCCATCAACTGAAGAGACCAAATGTAAGGTCCTGTGGAGGCCTTGCAGGATGCCTGTTTCTCTCCTTTGGCTGTCTAGGGACCAGTTGCTTGTCGTGGGCTGGCTGGAGGCCTCAGCACATAAAACTGGTTTGCAAATTGGGTGCCTGAGTGAATCAGACTGGATCCTTCTCCTGTCCTTGACTGTTGTCCTGCCCCTTTCAAGTTTTCTTTCAGCCTCAGGCTGCTCTCTCTGACTCTTGCTCTAGTGTTGACTTCCAGCCCTGCTCTGCTGTCCCTGGCTTTCCCATAAACTGGCAGCTCTTTATGCCACTCTGCTTTTCCTCTAGGTCAGCTTTTATTCCTGGTGCAGCCACTTCCCTGCATGTCCCCTGGCATGGGAATCATTAATGTGCAGGAGATAAGAGGCAGCCTTGCAGCCTTTGATCCTGCAGCCAGCCCAGTCTGCCCAGCACCAATCAGGAATACCAGTGGCTGGGAAAGGTGTGGCAGGGCCTGGATCACAGGAGCACAGCAGTGTGCTCTGCAGGGTTCTAGATCACAGTAACACAGTGGTGTGCTCTGCAGGGCTCTGGATCACAGGAGCACAGTGGTGTACTCTATGCTGGATTCCAGATCACAGGAGCATAGTAGTGTGTCCTGTGTGGGGTTCTAGATTACAGGTCCACAGAGGTGTGCTATCTGTGGGACTCTAGATCACAGGAGCACAGTGGTGTGCTCTGTGCCAGGTTCTAGATCACAGGAGCACAGTGGTGTGTCCTGTGCCGGGTTCTAGATTACGGGAGCACGGTGGTGTGTTCTGTGATGGGTTCTAGATCGCGGGAGCATAGTAGCGTGTTCTGTGCAGTGTTCTAGATTACAGGTCCACAGAGGTGTGCTATCTGTGGGACTCTAGATCACAGGAAGACAATGGTGTGCTCTGTGCTGGGTTCTAGATCACAGGAGCGTGATGGTTTGCTCTGTGTTGGGCTCTAGATTACAGGAGCACAGAGGTGTGCTCTCTGCCGGATTCTAGACTACCAGAGCACAGAGGTGTGCTCTGTACAGGCTCTAGATTACAGGAGCACAGCATTGTGCTCTGTGTGGGGTTCTAGATCACAAGGCCACAACAGTATTCTGTGCTGGGTTCTAGATCTCGGGGGCATGATAGTGTCGGGGGGGGGTTCTAGATCACAGGAGCACAATAGTGTGTTCTGTGCTGGGTTCTAGATCACAGGGACACAGTGGTGTGCTCTGTGCAGGGTTCTAGATCTCAGGAGCACAGTGATGTGCCCTATGCAGCCCATGTGTGGGGCTCTGCTCTTAGTTGTGTGGAGCCTCTCCCCCTCAGGTGGGCTGTCTCAAGAAGCAGAAGGCTGCCCCCTCCTGTGCCAGCCCTTCCTGTGCCCTGTCCCTTCTCTAGAGTGTGAGGACTTCAGCAGCTCTTCAGTGCCCATGGCTGTGAGGGTTTGTTCCCAGCTGGCACAAAGCAGCTCTCCCTGGCTGGATCTCAGGCAGCCTCCCTGTAGCTGTTTTCCAGAAGCACAGCGTTTGTTCCAAACACGGCAGCCTGCTCTGACCATCCCTGCCAAAGCTTTAGGCCACTGCAGACAAGTTCCTCAAGCCAGGAGTCCTGACTGTCCTCAAGAGGTGCTGCAGCCAGCCCTGCTCCTGTCCCTCTGCTGCCCTGCTTTGAGCAGCCTGTCCCCGGTTCCTTTCCCAGCGCACAGGGGCTCTGTGTGCCGCTTTCACTGCAGCTGGCATTTCCCCTCCCCTGATCTTCACCACCAGTTCACCTTCACGCCCTTGTTCTCTCACTGAACCTCAGCTGGGCTTAGCTAAGAGGGCTCCTGCCGGTGCCAGCCTGCATGAGCCAGCGCCAGCAGCTCTGGTGGGCTCTACCCTGCCTGCCTCCGTCCCGCCGAGCCCCTGGGAGCGCAGTGGGGGTTCTGTTGGCTGTGTGCAGTGCTCTGAAGGACCTGATTTTGTGATGTTTTACAGTGCTTCATTTGGTAGAAGTAGTGACCTCAGCAGCCCCTACATTTCAGCCAGTCGCAATCCATCTCTAGCTACCTCACCCACTGCCATTGGTTCATCTACCTCACTGGGCACCCCGTGGCAACCTGTCTCTTCCTGCCCCACAGCTCCCGGTGCGAGCACTCCGGCAGCAGCCCGACAGTACTCCAGGTAACGGCGCGGAACAGCAGCGCTTGGGTTGGAAGGTCTGAGCTCTGCAGTGGATGATGCCTTGGAAGGGTGCTGGTGATAAGTCCCCAGCTGGTTCTGTTGGACAGTTGCAGTAGTGGACGTGGCCCAGCAGGCAGGTGGCAGCCTCCTGTGTCACTGTAGCCTCTTGGCTGGTTGCAGTGGAGACCTGTCGCGCACAATGTGCTGCTCAGGCTGCTCGGGCTGCAAGCTTTCGGAGTTCACTCCCTCTGTGTATTCATCAGGTACAGTTTCTAATGGGATTTGCTACCAAAAAAGGATGTGAAGACCACAAATTCCTCCTGCTTGCCCTTCAACGAGGTCTTCAAAGCTCAATTTAATGGGTGCTGTTCTCTACAAGAACCTGAGTCTAGGAGGAGAATGAGCTGCCAATGAGCTCCCTCGGCCTCGCTCAGCAGATGGGTTCACTTGCTGTGCTTTCCATTATGTCTTCTCTATTTCAGAGCCCCTTTCAGGCAACAAACTGATTCTGCTGTAGAGAAAAACCCCGAGGGCATCTCTGCTAGCACCCCTCTAGGTGTAATCACAAACCGCGCCGCGCTGGGCTCTGCTAACGGCATGGCGAATGCCGCCGCTGCTGCCAGCCCAGGGAAGGACCCAGCTGAGGAGGCCAGGGAGCGCCGAAGGTCAGTGGGCAGAGTGCTGGGCTGTGTCAGTCCTCCTGGGACCAGCTCTCACGTGGTGGTGATGGTGGGGGTGTAAGAACTGTCTCTTAGTTGTTACCTACACCCACAGGCTGCTGCCCCTGCCCCGGCTCAAGCTTTTGCACCCTGCCCTCAGTAGCTTTGTAGGTTCTGTTTAGCTTTGTCATTCCCTCCTCAGCATCTCAGCCTCTTCCTTCAGTGATCATCTTAGTGACTGGACTCAGGCCCTATAGAGGCCAGACAGCCCAGCAGTCACTTGCAGCAAGTCCTGTAACATGAATCCCATCCTAAAGGAGTGCTGGATCGAGACAGAGTCAGATATAACCCACCCCTGTGACTCTGCTCACCTCACTTTGTGTGTCCTTCAAGGAGAGACTCCATTCACAGACACTGGAAAGGCCAAAGCATGTCTGGATGCCAAACAAATGCAGGCTGGCAAATGAGAACACAACTGAGTTACTGCTCAACCTGAGCCAAGCTGCTGTAGCTGCCCATATGTACATGTCCAGTTTCTCAGTAGAACAAAGCAGTTTGCATTTGTCCAGTGATAGGACAAGGGGCAGTGGGTGCAAGCTGGAGTGTAGGAGGTTCCATGTGAACATAAGGAAAAACTTTTTCACTGTGAAGGTGACAGAACACAGAAACAGGCTACCCAGAGAGGCAGAGGTTGGACTAGATGATCTTCTGAGGTCCCTTCTAACCCCTAACATTCTGTGTGAGACATCTTTGCTGCACAGTCCCCCAGATTCCCTCTGCAGTTAGTGGGGGAAAACAAACCTCGTGGAGCATGTAGGTGTGGGTGCAGGAGGAGATGGTCTGTGCTCCAGTAGCATGGGTTTCATTCAGCTGACAGGGGAAGGCTTGGCACAGAGGGAGGAGCCAGAGGCATAGAATGGTAAGGTTGGAAGGGACCTTAAAGCTCATCCAGCTCCAACCCCCCGCCATGGGCAAGGTCACCTCCCACCAGTACAGGTTGCTCAAGGCCTCATCCAATCTGGCCTGGAACACCTCCAGGGAGGGGGGCAGCCACAGCCTCCCTGGGCAACCTGTGCCAGTGTCTCACCACCCTCTCAGCAATTTCTTCCTCATCTCCACTCTCAATCTCCCAGCTCAAAGCTACTAGACTCTGCCATGTGCAACTGAGGCTATTCCAACAGTGGCAGCACTTTGAGTTGTGCTGGATCCTGCTGGTGGAAACTCCTCCTACCATAGCATACTATTTTAAGAGCAGGGATGTACAAGCCTGGGGTAGTTGCTGCTCTTCACAAGGGAACTTTACTGTGTGCTCTAACTACAGAAGGTCAAATGATCCATGTTTAGGGGGCAGTGGTTTGAAACTAGAGACTGGATATTAGGAAGAAGTTGTTGAGAGTGAGAGTGGTGAGACACTGGCACAGGTTGCCCAGGGAGGCTGTGGAGCACAGAATCACAGAATGTGATCTATGATGCACAGTCTCCCTGGAGGTGTTCAAGGCCAAGTTGGATGAGGCCTTGAACAGCCTGTGCTGGTGGGAGGTGTCCCTGCCCATGGCAGGGGGTTGGAGCTGGATGAGCTTTAAGGTCTCTTCCAACCCAACCCATTCCATGATGTCTTCCTGCCACCAAGTTGCTGTTGCAAAGTCTGTCCCTTCTGATGGCACTGGTGACAGTAAATGGTGATCAGTAAAAACCAGCCATGAGCCACAGCTCAGGATCTGGCTTTGGAGCTGGCATCCAGCTCATGGAGTGTGCTCAGTGATTGGATTGTTCCAAACTAACATCTTCTTCCAAGACAAACATTCTTGAGCAGAGAGAGGTCTGTGGCCTGAGGCCAAGGGATGTGCAAAGCCATCCTGGAGATCACCACTTGCAGAGCGAGGTGGTGGAGCTCAGCAGTGCTGCGTAACCCACAGGCAGCACCTGGCCTCTCCCAGGGCATCCTCTGCAGCTTCCCTGCTTCAGCTGCAGCTGATCCCAGGGAGAAGGGGGTCTGTGCTCCTTGGAAAACACTCAGACCTTTTGTGCTGTTTGGGCTTGGTTTCTTTTTTGTCCGGAGCACTTTGGAGCATCGCCGGCGTTGTGCATGAGCCACATCCATCACCTCTGTGTGCAGGGAGGTGATTTGAAACAGCTCCTGCAGAGTCTGTGTCTGTCAGAACACTTAGGCTCAATACTGGGAGTGCCTCTGTGTGCTCCTCCTCATCTTGTGAGGGGTCAGTTGGCTCAGTGTCATTTGCAATTGAATTGAGCTGAGCTGCCAAAAGATGCTCTTGGTGCAGTGTGAGGTTGAGCAGGAGAGGACAGAGCCAGCACTGTGCTGCCGCTCCACCCTGCAGACCCTTTCACAACAGGATCTCCATTTTGCCAAGCCCAGAATCAGGCTGCAGAAGCTTTAGGTGTTTCCCTGGAGAAGCATGGGCTCCACAACACCTTGGCACTGCCTGCAGACAGGGCACTTGGCTTGTCACAGTGCCTGCAGATGCCCGACAGCATCTAGTAATGAATGTGGATGCTCCAGCGGTTATTGCCCCCCCGGGGTCTATAAATAATGGAGAAGATCTGCTCGAGGCTCCTGCATTTTTATTAGAGAACCATCTCCTGGGAGTTATGGGGATGGAAAGAGAAACACCAGAAGATGCCTCCCACCTTTAATTGAAGCTCTGAAACTACAGGGTGAGGAGTGGGGGGGGAACCCAAAAAGCCCAGTGGTGGTGCACTGTGGAAACCTCCTGTGTGAACCTGCATTCCACCAGCAGGACAGAGAGGCTGGGGAGCTGCCTGCACACGGGAGCCAGGAAACATGGAGCTGGAGAAGCAGGATGGGTCACCTAAATGGGAAAAGCTTGTTTTGGAAGGAGACCAATTCCAGTAAAATCAAATCAAAAAGGGAAAATGGCAAACAGTTGTCAGGGAAGCAGCGTTTGGATTTCAGCTCCCCCCAGCAGCTGTTGCAGTAGCATTTGGTCTGCCTGAGTGTTTCCAAAGCTCCAGCTCTTAGCAACAGAAACATAAACAAAGCTTATCAGCTAATATTAGAGCACAGGGACCTCTCCTAGCTCATGGCCTTAAATTATCTGTGTGAAGCTAAAAGGTTAAAGCAGAAGAGGCTGCTGGCTCTGGGGAGGAAGGACCAGCAGAGTGCTCTGGGGGGCTCTTGGCCATCCTTTGGTGGCCATCACAGCTGGCCCTGGCCCAGCCACACCCCTGACGTCTGACCTGCTGCTTGTTTGGAGCTGAGCTGGGCTCCAGGAGATGCAAAATTGTGTCAGTATGGCTTGTTGGGGGTACAGGGAGAAGGAAAGCCAAGGCAGAGAGGAGAAAGCAGTGCAGAGTGTGAGTTGCTCTGTCCGGATGGGCAGGTGGTAGTGAACTGCTGCCCACAGTGGAGCTTCAGCCAAGCTGCTGTTTGCCTGTGCCCAGCAGCACCTTCCCCCTGCCCAGGATCCCTGAGCACTGCAGTGTGCTGGTGCCCAGAGGCTGGCACCCTGCCATCTCACACAGCCAATGCTTTTGCCAGCCAATTGCTTTTCCCTTTCTTCTCCTGGGAATTCTGGAGGCACTGCTGGGTGCTGCCATTTGGCCATTTGGGTGATGTCCTGCCAGAGCCAATCACAGTCATGGAACTGTGGAGGGTGGAAGAGACCTTGAAGGTCATCTGGGCCAAGCACTCACCCAGAGCTCACAGTCCCACCCCTGATGAGCCACGGCCACTACACCACAACCCTCAGCACCACATCCACAGGTCCCTTAAACTCTTCCAGGGATGGGGACTCCAGGACCTCCCTGGGCAGCCCGTGCCAGTGGTCTCAAGTTGCAAATGCCTGCCTCCAGCTGGACCCAGAGCAGCCTCGGCTCTGCTGAGGGTGGCACGGGGCTGGGTGCTGTGCTGCAGCGTCTGGCAGAACAGAGACCCTGATCTGCTGTGCAGCAAACGTCCTTTGGGTTTCCCTTGGTGAAGCAGGGGGTTGGGATTCAGGGGCGCAGTTGGACGCAGCCCTCTGCTGGGTTGTCCCCTTCGGCCGGGCTGACAGCGCCCCCTAGTGCCACCCAGAACTCCTCTGCAGGCTTCAGTGCAGGGCTCTGTGCCCACCTCTGCTGCAGCCCTGTCCAGAGGGTTCCTGTGTCACAGGCACCTGGCACGCTTGGAGCTGTGGCCCTTGGGCATGGCCAGGGGGGCCAAGCTGGAATGGGACTTGTGCCATGAGCCAGCTGGTGCTGACAGGAAGATGTGGGCAGGCTGGGGCTCTCTGAGCCTTTGCCATTCTGTGGAAGCTTTGGTTCCCAGAACAGGTTACAAGGCCACCATGCAGCCCCAGCTCGTGGGCAGCTGCCAGACAAGCTCTGCCTGGCAGCTTCTGTGTCCTGTACTGTGTGACCAGATGAAAGGACACTCCTGAATGTGAAACCTGGCCTGGCTTTGGAAGCATTAGGAGGTTAATTTGTCCTCCACCTTTTCTTTTTCTCTCAACCCATTTGGTTCCTGCTCTTGTGTTCTGTGGCTGGGTTTGTTCTTCCTGTTCCTCGGGAAGGTTCCAGCAAGGTGGTGGCAGCTGCCATCAGACAGAACCACAGAGTGTAAGGGGCTGGAAGGGACCTCTGGAGTCCAAGCCCCTGCCAGGGCAGGGCACACAGTAACACATCCAGAAGGGTTTGGAAAGTCTTCTGAGCAGGAGACTCCACAACCTCTCTGGGCAGCCTGCTCCAGGCTCCAGCACCCTCACGCTGACAAAGTTTCCCCTCCTGTTCCCCTGGCACCTCCTCTGCTCCAGCTTGCCCCCAGTGCCCCTTCTGCTGCCCTTGGCCATCCCTGGGCACAGCCTGGCTGTGTCCTGCCCACACTGCCCTGCACATCTTTAGCACAGCACTGAGGGCAGCCCTCAGGCTCCTCTGCTGCCAGCTGCCAGCCCCAGCTCCCTCAGCCTGGCCTCACAGGAGCTGTTCACTGCCTGCAGCAGCTTGGGGGCTCTGGGCTGGGCTCTCTCCAGCAGTTCCCTGAGGTCCTTCTTGACCTGAGGGGCCCAGAACTGGACACAAGATTCCAGATATGGCCTCAGCAGGGCAGAGAAGAGGGGGAGGAGAACTTCTCTCAACCTAAACAAGCTGTTGGAGATGTGAAACACAGCTCCCTCCTTAGCTGTGAGTGTAATGTGAGCAGTTCCTCAGATCAGTCAAGAAGCAGCATGAGGTGAGCTCGTTCTAGCAGCTTTGGGGTTGTCAGCTCAGCTCAGTCTGGCTTCTTGCCCTCTAAGGTTGCCCCTGGAAAGCTTTTTTTTTTTCCCCCCTCTAAGTTTTCAGGTGAGGAAGGTTCAGTGACCTGCAAGGTGAAGGTGTCCAGCAAACATTTCTCCTCTCTGCTGCTTTCCCAACAGGAACTCAGTTTCTATTCTTCACTCCTTCATTCTAAGGCTCCAGCTCCTAATTATAGTAGCTGATATTAATAATAACTGAGTCCTCCNGAACAGGTTACAAGGCCACCATGCAGCCCCAGCTCGTGGGCAGCTGCCAGACAAGCTCTGCCTGGCAGCTTCTGTGTCCTGTACTGTGTGACCAGATGAAAGGACACTCCTGAATGTGAAACCTGGCCTGGCTTTGGAAGCATTAGGAGGTTAATTTGTCCTCCACCTTTTCTTTTTCTCTCAACCCATTTGGTTCCTGCTCTTGTGTTCTGTGGCTGGGTTTGTTCTTCCTGTTCCTCGGGAAGGTTCCAGCAAGGTGGTGGCAGCTGCCATCAGACAGAACCACAGAGTGTAAGGGGCTGGAAGGGACCTCTGGAGTCCAAGCCCCTGCCAGGGCAGGGCACACAGTAACACATCCAGAAGGGTTTGGAAAGTCTTCTGAGCAGGAGACTCCACAACCTCTCTGGGCAGCCTGCTCCAGGCTCCAGCACCCTCACGCTGACAAAGTTTCCCCTCCTGTTCCCCTGGCACCTCCTCTGCTCCAGCTTGCCCCCAGTGCCCCTTCTGCTGCCCTTGGCCATCCCTGGGCACAGCCTGGCTGTGTCCTGCCCACACTGCCCTGCACATCTTTAGCACAGCACTGAGGGCAGCCCTCAGGCTCCTCTGCTGCCAGCTGCCAGCCCCAGCTCCCTCAGCCTGGCCTCACAGGAGCTGTTCACTGCCTGCAGCAGCTTGGGGGCTCTGGGCTGGGCTCTCTCCAGCAGTTCCCTGAGGTCCTTCTTGACCTGAGGGGCCCAGAACTGGACACAAGATTCCAGATATGGCCTCAGCAGGGCAGAGAAGAGGGGGAGGAGAACTTCTCTCAACCTAAACAAGCTGTTGGAGATGTGAAACACAGCTCCCTCCTTAGCTGTGAGTGTAATGTGAGCAGTTCCTCAGATCAGTCAAGAAGCAGCATGAGGTGAGCTCGTTCTAGCAGCTTTGGGGTTGTCAGCTCAGCTCAGTCTGGCTTCTTGCCCTCTAAGGTTGCCCCTGGAAAGCTTTTTTTTTTTCCCCCCTCTAAGTTTTCAGGTGAGGAAGGTTCAGTGACCTGCAAGGTGAAGGTGTCCAGCAAACATTTCTCCTCTCTGCTGCTTTCCCAACAGGAACTCAGTTTCTATTCTTCACTCCTTCATTCTAAGGCTCCAGCTCCTAATTATAGTAGCTGATATTAATAATAACTGAGTCCTCCTCCACGAGTGCTGGGAGATGAACAATTTTTGGCAAGTCCTTTTACCTTGTGATTCTTGTCCTGTCCACGTGCAGAGCATGACCCCTCTAGGTTGAGTGCTGGTGCCTGCTGTGTCTGTTAACTCCCTGACCAAAAAATCATGACCCTGGTCTCTGGAAAAGCTAAACTCTGGGATTTGCACTCAAGGGGTTTTGAAATCTCACTTGGGAGGAAGTGGTAGGAGCAGCTCTGGGCTTTATCTGGCTCCCACCCACCTCAAGGGGTTTTCAATGGTGTCTGACTCTAATCTTTATGACTGAGTGGTCTCAGCTCTCCTGGGAAAGGCCCTGGGGAGGCAGGGTGCTGGGATACTCTGCATGACCAGGGACAGATTCCAGCCCCCACTACTCAGCAGACAACAAGAAGTTAAGAGGTCTCCCTGGCACCTGCTGTTGAAAGCATTTCTCCACCACTCTTCTGCAGCTAATCTTGCAGATAAATGGGTCCTTTTTTTTTTTTTAAGAGGCTGCTGGTGCAGCTGACGTGGGAGGGCAGGAATTCTGCTGCCCATCAGATTGCCCATGTTGGGAAGAGGCGAGGTTGCTCCTGCTGGATCAGAGATCAGGCTGCATTTTTATTTGGAGAAAGGTCGAGGTGTGGGCTGGGGGTCAGGACTGCTGAGCCCTCTTTCCTGTGAGGGGGTGAGCAGGGTGCTGCTGCCTGCTCAGCTGCCTGCTGCCTGGGCCCAGGGTTCAGGGGAAGGAAGTGAGGGGAGGGCAGATTTGGGCATCCTTTGGGCGGAGGAGCCCAGGCTGTAGGCTGAGCTGCTGACCCAGAGCAGGGATATATGCAGGGTCCTGCAGGAGTGGGCAAGGAGGCGAAGCAGGGAGCACTTGAGCTGAGCAATGTAAGAGCTGCAGCTTGACAGCATGGAGCCAGCTGAAGGTAAAAGCTCCTTTCCCCATCCCTGCTGGCACATGACTTGTGTGCAGTTCCTCTTTGCTTACTAATCCTAACCCAGATGTGTGCCAAGGCCTTAATCCTTGTGTCTAACAGCAACTTCTGCAGCTGGGGCTCCAGCTCCACCTGGGCACCAGCACCTGCCTCTTCAGGGGCTGGGCTTTGGGGGTTTGATGTGTTCAAATACTGCTCAGAGTCCCAAAATGGCCACTAAACTGGGTCCAAAAGTGGCCATGGAAGTGAAGAATGTACCCAAAATACTTGTGGAGATGCTGTGGGAGATGCTGGAGCCAGGTGGGGGCTGGACTCTTCTGCCTACTCTCAGGTGATAGAAGGAGAGGAAATGTCCTGAAATTGTGACAGGGGAGGGTTAGGTTGAAGATGAGGGAAAAGTCTTTGCTGCAGGAGTGGTCAGGGACTGGAACAGGCTGCCCAGGGAGGTGGTGGAGTCCCCGTGCTTGGAGATGTCCAAGAAAGGTGTGGCCATGGCACCTGGAGCCATGGCTCAGTGGCCATGGTGGGGTTGGGTTGATGTTGGACTGGATGATCTCAGAGGGCTTTGCCAACCCAAACAATTCCATGGCTGTTTGTGGCATTACAGCTGGGAGCTAATTCAGCACATCATCAGCTCTTCTCTTAAATCCTTTGTCCCACAGCACCCACCCCTGAGTGCCCCAGGTGGGCAGGCCAGGGGAGGCAGGTGGGCACCCCAAAGGGGTTCTATAGGAGAGGTTTTGAGGAGACTTAATTCATCTGTCTGTGAGAAGAGTGGGCACCTGAAACTGAACCACAGCCACTGCCAGGTGCTAAGGAATTGCAGCCTGAGCTCGGGAGGGCAGCTCTGCGGTGCGGGTTTTGGGTGGTGTCTGTGCTTCAGCTGGGGCTGTTGCTGGCACCCGGCTGGGAGCTGCTTCCACGCGGTGGCAGTGGAGGGCTGCTGACAGGCACCTCCCGAGCCAGCTCTGCCATCCTCCTCCAGCTCAGGAGTTGAACCTTCCCTGGCACCATCGAGTGCTGGGCTGCAGGCTGTCAGTTGCAGAAGGCAGTTTCTCAGCCCTGCCTGTTGGTTGCCCTTGCCCAGGGCTCTCCTGCCCTGTTGCAGCCTGGGGGAGCTGGCTGAGGAGAGCTGTGCTAGGCCTGCCTCAGGTGGTGTGAATGGCAGCCTGTGTTGACTCACCTGAAAAGGAGAAAGAGGAATGCTGGGGCAGGCAGGGCACTGGCACCTCCACCTTGCTTTTGGTCCTCAGCTGGCAGGAGATGGAGCTTAACCCCCCTCTGGTTCACGCAGCAGAGCCTCATCCTCCAAGGGGTGCAGCCAGCACTGCTGACTGTCCCCACGCAGTGACAGAGCCCTCAGTGTGCTGTGTGGACACCAAATGTCCTGTGCTGAGCACAGTCCCACTGCAAATCCTTCCAGCTGTGCTGCCAGGATGGGCACAGCTGCTGCCTTCAGTACCTGCGGGCAGCGTGGGCAGGGCAGGGTGGTGCTGGTCTGCTCTGGTTCATGTTTGCAGCACTCTTTGCCTTTCTCTGGCAGAAACATTTCCTGCACTGCTGTTTGGGTTTCAGACAAGGACATTTGACCTTTTTCTGGCAGACCTTTAAAGGTCTGAGGTGACAGCCACAGCCTGCTCCAGGCCAGGCAGCCAGCGTGATGCACAGCAGCGCTGGAGCTGTTTGCTGCCTCTCGCTTCTCACCACAATGCAGAGATACTGTTTGGCCACCAACTGAACATGAGCCAGCAGTGGGCCCAGGTGGCCAAAAAGGCCACCAGCAGCCTGGCCTAGATCAGCAACAGTGTGGCCAGTAAGACCAGGGCAGGGATTGTGCCTCTGTACTGAGCACTGGGGAGGCCACACCTTGAGTGCTGGGTTCAGTTTTGGGCCCCTCACTCCAAGAAGGACATTGAGGGGCTGGGACAGGTCCAGAGAATGGCAACAGAGCTGGGGAAGGGTCTGGAGAACAGAGCTGGGGAGGAGCAGCTGAGGGAGCTGGGGGTGTGCAGCCTGGAGAAGAGGAGGCTGAGGGCAGAGCTCATTGCTCTCTGCAGCTCCCTGAGAGGAGGCTGGAGCCAGGCGGGGGTTGGGCTCTGCTGCCTAGGCTCAGGTGATAGAAGAGGAGGAAATGTCCTCCTGAAATGGTGCCAGGGGAGGTTGGAGGTGGGGAAGAAGTTGCAGCAGGAAGTGGTCAGAGATTGGAACAGGCTGGCCAGGGAAGTTGGACTCAATGATCTTGGAGGTCTTTTCTGACCAGAACAGCTCTATGGTTGTGTTAATTAAGGCAAAGGGTTAACATTGATCATTTGAAAGCTGCCAAGCTACCTGCTGCCTCCCCAGCCTCAAACTTTGAGTTCTCAGTAGGTCCAGGTGCTGTTTTGTTCTTCTGGCAGAGGGGACAGAGCTCCTTGGGCTGCAGCTGAGCTCCCTGCCCAGTGTGCAGCTCCTACCCTGCCTGCAGCTCACTGCCTTTGGGTACAGCGCGAGAGGAGCAGCTCTGCTGGCCTGGGGGTGTGCAGAGAGGTGCCCATGGGCAGATAGGGCAGCACAGGCAAAGCCATCAGGAGCTGTGTGCTGGGGGAAGTGTTGTTAGCATCAGCTGCTGTGTGTGTGTAACCCCAGCCCATCATAAACACTGCAGCAGGGCGGGAGGAGGTCTCTGAGCAGGGGTGAAGGGTCCCTGTGGCTTTGGCTTACAAGTGACAAGGATCACAGGTGCCCCAAGCTGTGGGCTCAGCACCTGCACACCTTCTGCAAAGCAAAGGTGCTGCAGAGAGAGAATTTCACCTTCTGTCTGTTCCCCTTCTACTGAAATCCAGACACTGAAACTTCCACCGCTGGGGAGTTCACAGCCCAGGTTGAGGCACAGCTGCCAGGACTGACTTGGGAAAGAAAAGCCTGAAAATGGGAAATAATCAGCACAGTCCTTCTGAGACAGCTGGGAAATGCTTTAAGGCCATGATCCTTAAGATTCTTAAGAGTTATGGGACCCCCCAACACAAGAGAGACATGAAGCTGCTGGAGCAGGGTCAGAGGAGGCCACAAAGATGATTGGAGCCTGGAGAACCTCTGCTATGGACACAGGCTGGGAGAGTTGAGGCTGTGCAGCCTGGAGAAGAGAAGGCCCCAGGGGGACCTTAGCAGCATTTCAATATCTGACGGGCACCTACAGGAAGGCTGTGGAGGGACTGATTGCAAGGGCTTGTAGAGATAGGATGAGGGGCAATGGATTGAAACTGGAGCAGGGGAGATTTAGGTTGGACATCAGAAGGAAGTTCTCACAATGAGGGTGGGGAGACACTGGCACAGCCTGCCCAGAGAGCTGGTTAAGGTTCCATCCCTGGAGACATTCAGAATCAGCCTTGCTGTGTCCCTGGGCAGCCTGCTCCAGTTGGAGGTGTCCCTACTGCCTGCAGAGGGATTGGACAAGATGACCTTGGAGGGTCCCTTCCAACCCAATGCAAGCTGTGACTCTGTGAATCCTGTTACCCCTCTGTGTTGTTCAATACCTCAGCACTGTCTTGCCGCTCATTCCCAGCTCCAGTGTGTGCAGGGTCTGACAAGGTCTCCTCTCCTGCCTGTTCAGGGCTCTTCCCAGACCCTAGCAGCTTCCTGTGGCATTTGCAGCCATGGAGAGCAGCTGCCTGGGGCCTGCCAGCACAGGTATAAACAGGGAAGAGCTGGAACCTGTTGCTGGCCTGCATGAGAGAGCAGGAAAATTTCTCCTGCCTGTCTCCACGTCCCTGCCAGTGACTGACTTGTGCTGGGTACATTTTGTCTAACTTAAGGAATTGTATTTTGGGAGCTGCTGTCAGCACTCTTGCCTGTAAAGCTTGCACTGGCTTCTCCTGCCTCCCCTGGCTCAGAGCTGGTTTCTCAGCTGGTGGCACATTTCCAGCTGGCAGGAATGCATTGCTGGGATGCTGTACTTTTCCAATTGTCCCAGCAGGCAGTGCCTGAGGCTTTGGGATTGGCTCTCTTCTGTCTTCCCTGTATCTGTGTGCGTGAGAGAGATCACAGAATGTCAGGGGTTGGAAGGGACCTCCAAAGCTCATCCAGCCCAACCCCCCTGCCAGAGCAGGATCACCCAGAGCAGGTCACACAGGAACACATCCAGGCAGGTCTTGAATATCCCCAGACAGGGAGACTCCACAACCCCCCTGGGCAGCCTGTTCCAGTGCTCTGTCACCCTCACAGTGGAAAAATTCCTCCTCATGTTTGAAAGAAACTTCCTGTGCCTCAGATGAGATGGAGACAGAGAGGTGGAAGGATGGCAAAGATGTTTTGTTCAAGAGATTCATAGAATGGTTTGGGTTGGAAGGGACCTTAAAGATCATCTTCTTTATCAGTGACCTGCAGGGGGTGACTGAGTGGACTCAGCAAGTTCATTGATGGTACCAAACTGGAGCAGTAGCTCAGTCCCCATCAGGCTGTGCTGCCATCCAGTGAGACCTGGGCAAAGGGGAACCTCCTCAAGTTCAGTAAGGACCTGGGGAGGGACAGCACCAGGCACCAGTGCAGATCTGGAAAGCACCTCCATGGAGAAAGACCTTGGAGTTCTGGTGGGGAAGAAGTTCTCCATGGACAGCAGTGTGCCCTTGTATCCAAGAAGGCCAATGGCATCCTGGGGTGCCTCAAAAAAAGTGTGCCCAGAGGGTCAAGGGAGGTTCTCTTCCCCCTTCACTCTGCTCTGGTGAGGCCACATCTGGCTCCCCAATTCAAGAGGGACAGGGAACTACTGGAGAGGTCCAGTGGATGCTGTGAGGATGATGAAGGCTCTGTAACATCTGTGTGATGAGGAAAGGCTGAGAGCCCTGGAGCTGGATAGCCTGGAGAAGAGAAGGCTGAGAGGGGAGCTGAACAATGTCTATAAATACCTGAAGGGTGGGGGGCAAGAAGGGGCCAGGCTCTGCTCAGTGCTGTCCTGTGGTAGCATAAGGAGCAATGGACACAAACTGGAACCCAGGAGGTTCCATCTCAACATGAGGAGAAACTTCTTTGTTAGGAGGCTGCTGGAGGCCTGGAGCAGGCTGCCCAGAGAGGTTGTGGAGTCTCCTTCTCTGGAGACTTTGAAAACCTGCCTGGATATGTTCCTGTGTGCCCTGCCCTGGGTGATCCTGCTGTGGGCAGGGGGTTGCTGTGGACTGGATGATCTCCAGAGGGCCCTTCCAACCCCTACCATTCCATGACTCTGTGTTCCAAAGCACTGCAGTGTTTGGGATGTGATGCTGTGCTCTCCAGAGCAGCTCTCTCTGGCATCCCATCTGCTGATCACATCTTCCTGTGCTTGCATCCCAGCCAGGTCTGGGAGACCCAGAAGTCTGGCTTGGCTTCTGAGAAAGCTGTCACTGAGGTTTCTGGTCTAGTGGGTGTAGTTCAGAGTCACTCCTAAGCTGGAGAGAGAGTTTGGGCTGAGTTGAGCAGAGTCAGAGCCCCAGTGGAGCAGCTCCTGCCCATGGTCACATTTGCCCTAGGAGAGCTGCATCAAGCACAGCCCTCACGAGCAGCACTCGCAGAGATGAGGCTCCTGCAGCTGCTGGGTGCTGGGAGGACCTGGGTTTGTAGGAGAAGGACCTGACAGAGATGAAGAGACCAAATCATAGCCTACTTAGAGCTCATGGGGGCTGTATCTCAGGTTTTGGTGTGCTGACAGCAACACAACATGCCTTGATCAGATGAGAAGAGCAACAGCTGGTGAAGGGTCTGGAGAACAGGGCTGGGGAAGGGCACCTGAGGGAGCTGGGGGTGTGCAGAAGAGGAGGCTGAGGGGAGAGCTCATTGCTCTCTACAGCTCCCTGGAAGGAGGCTGGAGCCAAGTGGGGGTTGGGCTCTTCTGGCATGGGACAAGTGACAGGACAAGATGAAGTGGCCACAAGTTGTGCCAGGGCAGATTCAGGTTGGACATTAGTTTAAAATTCCAGACCAGGCCCTGGAACAGGCTGCCCAGGGAGGCAGTGGAGTCCCCATCCCTGCAGGTGGTGCTGAGGGAGGTGGTGCAGTGGCAGTGGCTCAGCAGCAGTGGTGAGGCTGTGAGCTCTGGGTGAGTGCTTGGACTTTTGGTGATGTCCAAGGACCCTTCCAGCCTGCACAGCTCTGTGCTTTTGTGAATCCCCTCAGCCGTGAGGGCTGCTGCAGCACTTGGGCAAGTTCAGCTTCCTGACTTGGTGCCAAGTTCTGGTGCAGGTGAGTGGCTCTCTGAGGTGTCTCTCACATGAGTGTCCCTCAGGTGAGTGTCTCTCTCCTAGATGAGTGTCTCTTAGGTGGGTGAGTGTCTCTTAGGTGAGTGTCACTCAGGTGAGTGTCTCAGGTGAGTGAGTGTCTCTCAGGTGGGTGTCTCTTAGGTGAGTATCCTTCAGGTGAGTGTCTCTTAGGTGGGTGAGTGTCTCTTAGGTGAGTATCCTTCAGGTGAGTGTCTCTTAGGTGGGTGAGTGTCTCTTAGGTGAGTATCCTTCAGGTGAGTGTCTCTTAGGTGAGTGTCTCTCTCTTAGGTGACACTCAGGTGAGTGTCTCAGGTGAGTGAGTGTCCCTCAGGTGAGGGTCTCTTAGGTGGGCGAGTGTCTCTCAGTGAGTTTCTCTTAGGTGAGTGTCTCTCTCTTAGGTGACACTTAGGTGACACTCAGGTGAGTGTCTCAGGTGAGAGTCTCTTAGGTGGGTGTCTCTCAGTGAGTGTCTCTTAGGTGAGTGTCTCTCTCTTAGGTGACACTTAGGTGACACTCAGGTGAGTGTCAGGTGACACTCAGGTGAGTGAGTGTCTCTTAGGTGAGTGTCCCTCAGGTGAGTGTCCCTCACTCAGGTGAGTGTCTCTTAGGTGGGTGTCTCTGTCTTAGGTGACACTCAGGTGAGTGTCTCAGGTGAGTGAGTTTCTCTTAGGTGAGTGTCCCTCACTCAGGTGAGTGTCTCTGGTTGGCAAGTGTCTCTTAGGTGAGTGTCTCTCTCTTAGGTGACACTTAGGTGACACTCAAGTGAGTGTCTCAGGTGAGTGAGTATCTCTTAGGTGAGTGTCTCTGTCTTAGGTGACACTCAGGTGAGTGTCTCAGGTGAGTGAGTTTCTCTTAGGTGAGTGTCCCTCACTCAGGTGAGTGTCTCTGGTTGGCAAGTGTCTCTTAGGTGAGTGTCTCTCTCTTAGGTGACACTTAGGTGACACTCAAGTGAGTGTCTCAGGTGAGTGAGTATCTCTTAGGTGAGTGTCTCTGTCTTAGGTGACACTCAGGTGAGTGTCTCAGGTGAGTGAGTGTCCCTCACTTGGTGAGTGTCTCTTAGGTGAGTCTCTGTCTTAGGTGACACTCAGGTGAGTGTCTCAGGTGAGTGAGTATCTCTTAGGTAAGTGTCCCTCACTTGGTGAGTGTCTCTTAGGTGAGTGTCTCTGTCTTAGGTGACACTCAGGTGAGTGTCTCAGGTGAGTGAGTGTCTCTTAGGTGAGTGTCTCTTAGGTGAGTGTCTCTCAGGTGACACTCAGATGAGTGTCTCAGGCAAGTGAGTGTCTCTTAGATGAGCGAGTGTCCCTCAGGTGAGTGTCCCTGCAGTGCTGGGTCCCCGAGGTGCTGTCAGACGTTTCCCCACTCTTGGTGTTGCCCCCAGCCCAGGGGCAGTTGTTCTGCCAAGGCACTCTGCAGGTGCTGGATGAGGTTTGCCACAAAGGCTTCAGCATCTGAGTGCCTGCAGGAGCTGGGAAGGCAGCAGAGGAGCTCAGGGCTGTAAAGAGACCATCAGAAGCTTCTGTGTTTCTTGGAGAAATTAATGATCTGTGCTTGTTAGCTCTGCACTGATGAGCAGGGCACTGGCAATGCTTTTTCTGCATCATTCCCCCTCTCCTTGGCAGGAATTTCTCTCCACAATATGTTCTCTTTTTTTTCTTTTTCTCCCTCTAGTACAGGTTTTGAATGTACAGAGTTGCTTTTCTTATCCAGGCTCACTGCTGCCTTCTTTGAATTTCCCCCTCCTTTAGGGTTTTATTGCAGCTCCTTTTGCCCTTAAGATTCACAGATTCATAGAAGGGACCTTNCAGAGCAGAGGGGCAGAATCCCCTCCCTGTGCCGCTGGTCCCAGGTGGTGCTGAGTGGTTGGGACCCATCTTTGGGTCACACTGTCCTGACTGAAAGGGTTAGCAGAGGCAGTTGGTGTGATTTGGAAAGCAGGAAGAGTTCAGTGGAGCCAGATTCAGTTCCCATTTTCTAGGCAGTGCAGCTCTGTGCTGGCAGCAGAGCTCACTCCTCTCTGTCCCTGGGAATGACAAAGTTCTGCAGTGGTTTTGCTGATTCTCATGTTCACCTCTCTTAAACAATTGATATTCTGCTGCTGACAGCCCAGAGCTAGGAGGAATCTGCTCAGTTCCCCTGCCACAGTGGCTGATTTCATCTGTTTGTCAGAGAAACCTTCATGGGAGGAAACACAGCACAGGAGCTCTGCTTTGAAGAGCTGCTGGCATCATGTGATGCTGGCTGGAATTAATGGGCTGACATAGATCCTGCACTTCAGCAAGCAGTGTGCTGCTTGAAAACGTAATTACAAACTCTGTGGGTTGTTTACAGGCTGCCTCCTGCCCCATTTGCTGCCTGTCCCCTGCAGCTTGCTGTGATCTGCAGTTTTTCTGCTTTGGGAAGCAGTGCACTGCTCTGGCTCTGCCATCCAGCCCAGCCCAGCCCTGCTCTGCCATCTCCTTTCGCTCACTTTGTGCTTATCCTTCCTGCTTCTATCCCATTGAGCACATTCAGGTCTCTTAAAAAATTCAACCTGACAGCAAGGTGAAGCACCTAAAACTGTAAAATCAGCCTTTACCTTCTTTTTGCCCCCAAAGAATGATTAAAACACAGCCAAAAGCCCACCAAGCAGAGGGCAACTGTGCTGGAGGTGCCAGCAGTAGGGTGGGCTGCTGCTGGCAGCTCAAACAGTTCCAACACGACCACCTCCTTCCAGCAGAAGGGAGAGGCTGCAGCTGCATTCCCAGACACAGCAGCTCTGCCACCGTGCAGGGGCTCTGCTGCCTTGCTGCACAAAATTCACTTACCTCAAGCCTGGGAAATGGCTTTGGGCGAGCTCCAAGAAGTGTGGAATTGTGCAAATGGAAAGGACCCAAAAGTTAGCAACCAATAAAGGCTGCAGCCCAGGCTGAGCCCCTCTCAGAGGTGCAAAATGTGCTCCTCTGAAGATTAAGTCCCTCTTGGGCACCCAAATGTGCTAATGGTGCTTGAAATATTCCTGTTTATGTAAATTCTGGGAGAGCAGAGGAAGAAAGTCTGGGAGGATGAGGGGGTAGGAGGCACAAAGTGGTGGTTTCTTTTTTCTCTTGCTGTATCTCCACACTCCTGTGTGCAGAGCTGAGGCTAGACAGGAGGGGGATGGAGATCCTGCAGCCCTGCTGAGCTCCTGCAGCCCTGCCTCAGCAGCACCCCAGCCTGCAGCTCCCCAGCTGATGCTGGGCAGTTCTCTGCAGTTCTCCTGACACTGCTGTGACTTCTCTGTGCCCTCTCCCATGCCCTGGCAGGGAGCTCAGTGTTATTTTCTGTTGTGTGCAAAAGAACCTCAGCTGCTGTAGGTGTGCCCTGGTGCTGCACACATGGCCCAGGAGTGTTCTGAGCAAGCCCAGCCTGACCCAGTGCACCTCTGTGAGCCCAGGGCCTCCTCAGACAGAGGCAGAGCTCCTCTGTCCTCCTTTTGCTCCTTTCAGAGAATCACAGAATGCTTTGGGTTGGAAGGCACCTTCAAGGTCATCCAGCTCCAACCCCCTGCCATGGGCAGGGACATCTCCCACCAGCACAGGTTGCTCAAGGCCTCATCCAACCTGGCCTGGAGCACCTCCAGGCAGGGGGCAGCCACAGCCTCCCTGGGCAACCTGTGCTGGTCTCTCCCCACCCTCACTGCCCACAGTTTCTTTCACATCTCCACTCTTAATCTCCCCTCTCCCAACTCAGAGCCATTTTCCCTCATCCTATCAGGTATTGGATTATTTATTAGAGAAGTAATTTGTGCTCCCAGCTCAAAGCCAGTGTCCTTCATCCTGGCACTCCCAGTCCTTGTCAAAAGTGTCGTCCCCCCCCAGCTCTCCTGCAGCTCCTTCAGACTGCTCTAAGGTCTCAGTGGAGCCTTCTCTTCTGTGGGCTCAAGAGCCCCAACTCTCCAAGCCTGTCCTCACAGGGGAGGTACTTCAGCCTCTGATCATCTTGGTGGACCCTCTCTAGCAGCTCCAGGTCCTCCTTGTGCTGGTTCCCCAGAGCTGGAGGCAGTGCTGCAGGTGAGGTCTGAGCAGGGCAGAGCAGAGGGGCAGAATCCCCTCCCTGTGCTGTGCTGTCCCTGCTCTGGCTGCAGCCAGCACACAGCTGCCTCTGGGCTGCCCCTGACCAGTGCTGGCTCCTGGGGAGTTTGTCAGCAACTGACACCCCCAAGGCCTTCTCCTCCAGGCTGCTCTTGAGCCACTCCTCACCCAGCCTGGATTTGGTTTTGGGATTGTCCCAACCGAGGTGCAGGACCTTGCCCTTAGCCTTGAACCTCCCGAGGTAGCTCCTACCCACTGTGTCCTCCTTGCAGAATATGAGACAGGAATTTCACTGGTTCAAAGCTGTTGGAGCAAAGTTCTCACCTCCCTTAGCTACAGATCCCCTTGGTTTCTGTGTTTCAGGAACTGTTGGCTTTGTTCTGCTGCTCTGAACTTCATTTGCAGCCTATTTTGCACACAGATCTTTCCTGCAGGTGGCTTTTTGCTTGTGGGTGCTGGGCAGAGAGCAGCGATTCTGCTGGTCCCCAAAGCTGCAGCCAGTGCTGATTGTTTCCTTAATGTGCCATTACCTGGGCACTGCACAAAGCAGAGCAGAAGAGAGCAGCAGTGAGGAGCTTCACAGCTTTCAGTCAGCAAGCAGCAGCTCTTTTTTGTGTGTTCATGAAGCAGCAGAGCTCTTGGGAGGCAATCACCCAACTCAGCACATCCAGCACAGCTCCTCTGTGTGGCTGGGCAGAGCTGTTCTGTGCTGCATCCCCCTCAGCTGGGCTGGAGGCTCTGTCTGGAGCTGAGAAATGGCACCCTGGAAGTACAGCTCAGCCAGCCTGGCCACCTTGGCTACACACATCCCCATGGAGCCAGCTCCCAGAGCATGATTCAGCTCTTCAAGAAGTCATCTGCAGTACAGCATCTCCAGCATGGCTCACGGCTCCTGTGTGCTCTCTTGGGGCTCTTTGGAGATCTGGGGAGCTCAGGGCATGGTTTATTGGATCCAGAGAAGAGTGATCATGTGAGGAAAGGCTGAGAGGGCTGGGAGTTCAGTCTGGAGAAGAGAAGGCTCAGGGGAGATCTTACTGCCATGGACCAGGCATAAAGGAAGGCTACCAGGAGGAAGGAGACTCCATTTGTACAAGCAGTGCCATGGGAGACACAAGGGGTGATGGGGACAGGTTGCTGCTGGGCACATTCCCATTGGGCTCCAGCAGAAAATGTTTCCCCATGAGAGCAGTCAGGGACTGGAATCATCTCCCAAGGGAAGTGGTGGATGCCCTGCACTGGGCACTTGGAAGCCTCAGCCTGGCAGGGT
Organism: Ramphastos sulfuratus; assembly: GCA_013399055.1. Classification (NCBI taxonomy): domain Eukaryota; kingdom Metazoa; phylum Chordata; class Aves; order Piciformes; family Ramphastidae; genus Ramphastos; species Ramphastos sulfuratus. Next base: position 8,120 of record WBNM01036870.1, on the reverse strand, counting down.
GCTGGGGCAGCTCACTGCAACTCCAGCACCACCTGGAAAGGTTGCACCAGGTGGTCCTTGGGGTCCCTCCCAGCCTGGCACTCTGAACACCTGCACCAGCTTTAGGTGAGGAAACTCCCACTTGTGCCCCACCAGCACTTGGAGAGTACTCTGAGGAGCTTGGCTGCTTCCTGCCCCTCTGAACAGTCCAAGCAAGCCCCTGTGAAGAGATATCTCTGCTGAGTGCAGGAGGTCAGCCTGTGGCTGCACACCGAAACCAGAGCTGACCACGAGATCCTGAGGGTGGATAAAGGCCACAAATATGATCAGAGGGCTGGAGGACCTCTGCTGTGAGGACAGTCTGAGAGAGGTGAGGCTGTTCAGCCTGGAGAAGGCTTCAAGGAGACCTTAGAGCTGCATTTCAGTATCTGAAGGAGACCTACAGGCAGGCTGCACAGGGACTGTTTCCAAGGACAAGAGGTGATGGTCTGAAACTGGAGCAGGGTAGGTTTAGGTTGGACATCAGGTGAAGTTCTGCACAATGAGGGTGATGAGAACAGGTTGCCCAGAGGGGTGGTGGAGGTTCCATCCCTGGAGACATTCAGGGTCAGCTTCCTGTGTCCCTGGGCAGCCTGCTCAGCCTGCTGCCTGCAGGGGGTAGGGCAAGATGACCTTTGAGGGTCCCTTCCAGTCTGATGCAATCTGTGATAAAAGGCATTGAGAAGGATCCAGTTCTGCTTCTTGGAGGTTTTGCCAGAGCACAGCAATGCCAGCAGTGGTTCAGACCAGTGCTCTGCCTGACTGCATCAGCTGTGAAGGTTGTTCAGCTGTCAGCTTCTCCACAAAGTGCTCTGTGGTGGAGAGCCAGCAAGAGTCCAAGGACACAGCAGCCGTGTTCCTCGACAGATCCTCAGCCCTCACTTGGCTAATTATCCTTTGAACATCTCTAGATCTTTGCTAGCTGTTAACCTGTGGCAGTGGCAGACCTACCAGAGAACATTTCCTCCCAGGCCCCCTCGTCCTCGCCCGCTGAGGCAATGTTAATATTAATTCCCTCTGAGCCAGCCTGAAGAGTCCAATCTAATTAATCTCTCTCCGAAGATGGAAGCCACTCCAGCAGCATGGAAATCAGGCTGCCTGCTCTGCAGGAGCACTGCTGACTTCCTTCCCCAGCTCCTCTGCAGTGATGCCAGCACTCAGAGTTCAGTTTATGGATTTTCCTGGGAATCTTTCTCTGGAGCTCTCCCCAGCTGAGTGAAATCTGCTGGTGCCCATCTCTGCGTGGCGCTGGGCGGTTTCTGCTCCGCAGGGGCTGGGGTTGCTCTGCTGTCTGAAGGTCATTTCTTTAATTTCATTGCTCTTTCAAAGGTGTTTCATCTTTGCAAGATGCCTGCAGTTCGTGTGTGCTGGGTTTCATATTGATGAAGGCAGCAGATTGCAGGAATATGAGCATGAATATAATGAGAGGAGGGAGGGTCTGCAGGATGTGCAGTGCAGGATTTCTGCTCCCGACATCTTTAGCTGAGCAAGAGGTGGTTTGGTGCTGCTTTTTTGTTTTCTAGTGATGCATTGAGAGGTGGAATGGGGCAAATAATGCACTAAATAGTTCACCTTTTTGAACAGAACATGTTTAGAGGTCTGAGGAGGGCATAACATGAGTATTAATTTGCTCATTGGAAGGTTGTCCCAAAGCTGAAGTCCACAGTAGCCTTGGTAGATGGAGCTGGGATGATTTTTGTCCATGTGAAAGGGAATATCTCAGCTGTGGAGCTTGCAGAGGCAGGAGGGCAGAGCATCTGTTTGTGTTTTAACCTCTCTGCCCTTTTTGTTTTGGGTTGTTTTTTTTCAGGTCCTATCTGACTCCAGTGCGGGATGAGGAGGCAGAGTCCCTGCGGAAGGCTCGGTCCAGGCAGGCCCGGCAGACGCGCAGGTCCACGCAGGTAAGGAGTGGGAATGCTCCCCTGTGTGGGTAGGGTGAGGAGAGCTGATGGGCAGGGGGACAAGATTGTATTTGCTGCTCAGAATCATGGAAAACATCTGGTTGGAAGAGGCCTCCAAGCCCATCCACCCAGCACTGCAGGCTCAGCACTAAACCATGTCCCTAAGCGCCAGGCCCATGCAGTGCTGGAACATCCCATGGGATGCCCTGGGCAGCCTGTGCCAAGGTTTGAGAACCCTTCCAGTGCAGAAGTTATTTCCTGAGATCCAGCCTGAACCTCCCCTGAGGCAGCTTGGAACCATTTCTCTGCTCCTGTCCCTTGCCACCAAGGAGCAGTGGCTGCCCCCTCCTTGCTCCATCCTCCTCTTAGGGAGCTGTAGAGAGCGATGAGCTCTGCCCTCAGCCTCCCCTCCTGCAGCCTGCACACTCTCTTCCACTATTACACAGGACAAAGGACTTCTCTACCCTCAGACTGTGGTGGAGAGGTTCAGGCCAAAATTGCTGCAAATGATGGTTTCAAAAATACTCTCCCAAGCATGCAGGAGGTGGATTTCCAAGGTCTCTTTTCTGCAGTGTCTCTGGCTCTTGGTTGGTAGCTTGGTCAGGTCTGTTTGGGTTACTCTGGGTCCCTGATGGTGTCAGGACACCCAGAAGCTTCCAGAGGTGACAGAATCCTCTCCCTCTTCTTAGCAGAAAAGAGATAAAAGTGTGAGTTGAAAGTAGGGGGTTCCCTGAAAATCCACCTGAATTTGGACAAATTCTGCATGGCACAGCAATGTGCCCTGCTGGCCAAGAAGGTCAATGATGCCCTGGGGTGCATGAAGAAGAGTGTGTCCAGCAGATTGAGGGAGGTTCTCCTTCCCCTCTACTCTGCCCTAGTGAGGCCCCACCTGGAATATTGCATCCAGTTCTGGGCTCCACAGTTCAGGAGGGACAGGGATCTACTGGAGAGAGTCCAAGGGAGGACTACAGGCAGTGCTGCAGTCCCTTCAGCATCCTTGATGAGGAGAGGCTGTGAGCCCTGGGACTGGTTAGTCTGGGGAGGAGAAGATTGAGAGGAGATCTAATCAATATCTGAGGGCTGGGGGTCAGGAAGGAAGGAACAGGGACAGCCTCTGCTCACTTGTGCCCTGGAATAGCACAAGGGGCAGTGGATGGAAACTGCAGCACAGAAAGTTCCAGCTCAACATGAGGAAGAACTTCTTTACTGTAAGGGTCCCAGAGGCTGCCCAGGGAGGTTGTGGAGTCTCCTCTGGAGCCTTTCCAGCCCTGTCTGGATGTGTTCCTGTGTGACCTGAGCTGGATTCTCTGCTCCTGGTCGGGCAGGGGTTGGACTGGAAGATCTCTGGAGGGCCCTTCCAGCCCCTAACATCCTGTGAACATCAGCCTGGACAGGCAGAGAGCCCTGACCTCAGCCAGGCCTGGAAGACTTGAGCTGCAGTGTCACAGACGTGAAGCCTCTCCCTTTTGCCTCTCTCAGGGTGTGACTCTGACAGACCTGCAGGAGGCAGAGCGAACCTTCAGCCGGTCGCGGGCGGAGCGGCAGGCGCAGGAGCAGCCCAGCGAGAAGGGCGAGAGCGCGGAGCCGGCCGGGGACAGCGGCGACAGGCAGGAGGGCAGAGCACGCTGGAGCAGGAACACGGATGAGGAGGTGATCCTCCTGGCCTCTCCTGGCCTCCATTCTCCTTCTTTCAGAGTCGATGAAGTCTCTGGGGGTAGCTGAGATCGGGAGCTGGCAGCCTGCGCTGGGGCTGGCTGGAAGCAGCAGTGCAGGGAGCACTGCCTCCCTCGGTGCTCTGCACAAGGCCTGGGACGTGCCGGTGGCAGAGCTCAGCTGCCCTCTGGCAGAGAGCAAAGCTGTGTGAAGCACAGGGAGTGGGATGAGGAGGCTGATGGTGGAAGTGTAGCCTGGATCCGTCCTCGCTGTGCAGTCTGGACTGAGGCTTCCTGTTCACATCTTTCCACAGATGCTGTGTGGGTAATGCCAAGCCAGAGGCACAGCTCTGCCCTGCCATCATCTCTGGCTTTTTACTCTCAGTCATTCATTTCTGTTGTCTTAGAATCATGGAATCATAGAGAATGAGTTGGGTTGGAATGGAACTTAAATACCATCCAGTCCCAACCCCCTGCCACGGGCAGGGACACCTCCCACAGGCTGCTCAAGGCCTCATCCAGCCTGGCCTTGAACACCTCCAGCCCGGGGGCAGCCACAGCCTCCCTGGGCAACCTGTGCCAGTCTCTTCCCGCCCTCACTCTCAACAATTTCTTCCTCATCTCCACTCTCTTATCTCCCCTCTCCCAACTCAGAGCCATTGTCCCTCATCCTGTCAGTTATTGGATCATTTATTAGAGAAATCGTTTGTGCTGCTGCAGGGACATTGAGCTTGATCCCAGACCCCCCAGTGACAGGACATTGCTCTCACTTTGTAGCTCTGCAATGCTTTTAACCCTCACCCTCATCTCCTGGAATGATCTGGCAGGTGGAGGTGATCGCTTTCAGCAGCAGTGGAAAAGTTTACACTCTGAAATAGATCACCCAGCTCCCTGGAATCCCAGAGCTGCTTGTTCCTCCTCATTTTGTGGCTTCAATGGATTCAAACTAGAGCAGAGCAGATTTAGATCAGATGTGAGGAACAAGTTCTGCACCATGAGGGTGCTGGAACACTGCAGCAGGTTGCCCAGGGAGGTGGTTGAGGCCTAATCCCTTGGAGATTCTCAAGGTGAGGCTCGACAGGGCTCTGGGCAACCTGATCTAGTGGAGCATGGAGGTTGGACAACCTTTGGAGGTGCCTTCCAAGCCAGAGCATTCTGTGATCCATTCTGCTGACTCTGTGCCATGGTTCTTTGTTGACAGAACATCTACCGGCGGCTGAGGTGCCCGGCGCCAGCAGAGAAGCCTACCACACCTGTGTCTCCCTCCACATCAGCACCTCTCCTTTATACAAGTTCCTACCTGACTCGAACAAATAAGTACCTGGGTCTTGACTCTGTGAACCCAGCAGACTTCAGAGGTACAGCCACAGAGATGGAGAAAAATGGTATGTACCAAGCAGGGTGAGGAGCAGTCCCAGCTCTGGGCTTCAGTTTAGGGTTGTACAGACAGAGAGAGAATGAAATTATGCTTACAGCATCCTAGAGTCTGGATTAAGTTCTGCTAAATTGAATTCTAGGTGAAATAAGTTTGCTCTGAGGGGAGCAGTGTGGGGAGCCAGCACCTCACAAAGCCAATGGTGGTTGTTGGAATGGAAATCCCAGTGCAGGGTGCAGCCACTTGATGGAACAGAGAGGGATAAAAGGATATTCTCCTTTGGGATAGCCTTTAGATCTTAGGGCTGGGAGGAGAGGTTTCCCTAGTTTTAAGTTGGGATGATTTGGGATTGCTGACAGCTAGAGTAACCTCTTTGGGCTCTGCTAAAGTCAGGCCTGTGAGTAACCAAGTGTGGCAGAGCACTGAGACTCAGTTTTGTTAGGCTTAATAACTCCTCCATAACACAACACAACCAAGGTGGCCTGGATCAGCTTGAAAAGCAGCCCAGCACCTTAGCAAAAGCACAGCTGTAAGTGCCTGAAACCAAAGCAGCCTCTCTTTGTTTGGCCAGAGTGTGAAGAGCAGGAGGCAGAGGACAGGTCTCTGAGCAAGCAGTCCATCCGCGAGCGCCGGCGGCCCAAGGAGAGGCGGAGAGGCACAGGAATCATTTTCTCCACGAAGGATGTAAGTTGGAGTCCCTTGGAAAAGGGAAACTCATCCTGGGACAATCAGGGGGAATTTCCTCCCAGCTCCATGCTTCACATTTCTCCCAATCACAGAATGGTTTGGGTGTGAAGGGACCTTAAAGATCATCCAGTTGCAGCCCCCCTGCCATGGGCAGGGACACTCAGCAAGTGCCCACTGACAGGTTCTCTCCTCCCCACCACAGAATCACAGAACTGTTTTGGTTAGAACAGACCTTTAAGATCATTGAATCTAACCATTATGCAAGGAGAACTGCTAAGCCTTGTCCCTCAGCACCACAAAGGGACATCCACCCAGACTTGCCTCTCTTCACAGTCAGGTTTCTTTCCCCAGCTCAAGACCACAGAATCACAGAACTGTTTTGGCTGTTTTGCTCAATGGCAGCAGCATGATAAAATGCAGAGAGAAGCTTCCCAGGGGTCCCTCAGAACATCAGCCACACCTCAGCCCAAGGGGATTCATCCAGTCATAGAATCACAGAATGGTAAGGTTGGAAGGGACCTCAAGGATCATCCAGTTCCAAGCCCCTGCCATAGGCAGGGACACCTCCCACTAGCACAGGGCACTCAAGGCCTCGTCCGGCCTGGCCTTGAACACCTCCAGGGAGGGAGCAGCCACAACCTCCCTGGGCAGCCTGTTCCAGTGCCTCACCACCCTCACTGTAAAGAACTTCCTCCTAACATCCAGTCTAAATCCCTACCATTAAGCACAAAGCAGAGTCAGAAGACATTCTCCAGCAGCTGCACTCAGCAAGTGTCCACTGCCAGGTTCCCTCCTCCTCATCCAGCTTGCTGCACAGGCTGGAGCAGCCCAAACCTGCTGGGCTAAAGGAGGAGTGTGGTGGAATTTGCAGAGGGATTACTAGGCCATGGCAGGGAACCTGAGAAAGCAAACCCTGCACAAGGGCCAGATGGAACCAGAGAGACCTCAGGCCTAGGGACTTGCCAAAGTATTCATGGAGCCACAGAATGGGTTGGGTTGGAAGAGACCTTAAAGCTCATTCAGTTCCAAAACCCCTGCCATGGGCAGGAACACTTCCCACCAGCACAGGTTGCTCAAGGCCTCATCCAGCCTGACCTTCAACACCTCCAGGGAGGGGACATTCACAGCCTCCTTGGCCAACCTGTAGCAGTGTCTCCCCACCCTCCCTCTCAAGAACTTCTTCCTAACCTCCAGTCTAGATCTGCTTTCCTCAAGCTTCAGTCCATTCCTCATCATCCTCTTGCTCCCGGCCCTTGTCACAAGCCCCTTCCTGGCTTCCATGTAGGCCCCTTTCAGGTACTGGTTCCCTCCCTCAGTTCTCCTGCACTTAAGGTCTGGGGCAGCTCTGAGTTTCTGAGACAGACCCAAGAGGGAAGTCCTCACCCAGACTTGCTTTTTAATATTTTTTTTCCCAAGTCAGTTGATTTCTCATTCCCAGAATCCCTCTCTGGCTCTAGCTCAGACTGGCACTTCCAAGGGAATCCCATCCCTGTCTGGCCCCTGCAGACCTCAGCAGCAGGCTGCAGGAAGCCTCTCTTGAGCCATAATTCAGTGTGATCCTGGCAGGGGATCTTGTGAAAGGCCCACGTGGGAGCAGAGATCTGAAGTCTCGTTTCGTTGGAGGAAGGAGGTCATGCACTAGTGGAAGCATTTTCAATTTCCTCTCAGCCCAAATCTGGCTGCACTTTAGGCTCCCTAAAAGGGAGACAATAAGGAGTAAAACCTGTGCCTGAATCTCCAGAAGGGACACGCAGAAGAGCTGCCTGTGTCATGGTCATTTCTCTCAGTCCTTACAGAAGGAGCTCAGGCTGAAGGAGGAATTCCAGCCCTCCAGACCCTGGATAGAGATGGGTAGGAAATCAGCTGCCCCTGTCCAGGAGAGGAGGAGCATTGTGAGGTGATGGCTGAGGAGCTTGCAGCAGCTGTGGACAGAGCCTTCCTCAGGCACCTCAGGGCAGAGGCTTCCTGCATGGTGAACAAAACCCCACTGGTGCCCCCTGTGCCCACAGGAGATGTGTTGAGCCTTTAGAGTTCCAGAGTAGTTGTTCCTGCTGGACACCTCAGGATTTTTCTGGAGAGATCTGATGCAAACTTTCTTTTTGAATACTTTAAAATATTATTTTTTATTTTTCACTTGCAAGTGAAAAGAATGCTCCTCGGGGGCATTCCCATTGCAGTGAGCATCTCAACAGGATCATTTTGTCTCCAGGGCCAAGATCTTCTTAATGCCCATTTGGTTACCCAACCTGAGCTGATAAGCAGCCTAAGCACGTTGAGAGGCATCACTTTGGGCAGAAGTGCTCTTGGCTTTAACATCAAACCATTAGCAATGCAGTAATTACAAATGCAATAAGCCCTGGAGCTGGTTGCCCAGAGAGGCTGTGGAGTCTCCTTCTCTGGAGAGACTCCAGACCCAGCTGGACATTGTGATCCTGGGCAAGCTGAACCTTGTAGCACCTGAAGGGGAAGCTACACTGTCATAGAAGT
>WBNM01036868.1:35774-53028 GCA_013399055.1 Ramphastos sulfuratus | reverse complement strand
AAAACACCACTATTTCATGGTCATAGACTTTTCTCTGCTATGACAAGCTACTTGCCATTGCTTTGAAGATCTTAAGAAATTACTGTGTACGTGCAGAACTACTGCACAACAAAATTAGACAAATCTAAATCTTCAAGTTTTAAGTACATTTGAAACTTCCTAGGTTTCAAGTTTACTTTCAATTTCTCATTCATAGTAATGTGAGTTTAAAGTGCCTCCTCTGGAACACTTTTTAATTAGCAGAAGCATGTAAAGTTGGTGGTCCTCGAATGAAATACAGTCTCTTTACTTATGACACATAAGATGCTTTCAAAATATTGCATTCTAATCTTAAAACCAATGAGAATGCATTTATTTTATTGAGCTGGCTAGCTAGCTAGTTAGTCCTGGTGCTACATGATTTGCTGGAAATCAGCCCTGTGGAAAAGGACCTGAGGGTCCTCGTGGACAACAAGCTACCCATAGGACAGCAATATGCCCTTGTGGCCAAGAAGGCCAATGGGATCCTCAGGTGCATTAAGAGGAGTGTGTCCAGCAGCTTGAGGGAGGTTCTCCTCCCCTGCTACTCTGCCCCGATGAGACCTCACCTGGAATATTGTGCTCAGTTTGGGGCTCCCCAGTTCAGGAGGGATTTACTCAAAAGAGTCCAACAGAGGGCTGCAAAGATGATTAAGAGGCTGGAGCATGTGCCTTATGAGGAGAGGCTGAGGGACCTGGAGCTTTTTTGAGCTGGTGAAGAGAAAAGTTAGAGGGGATCTAATCAATGTTTATAAACATATGAGGGCTGGGGGTCAAGAGGGAGGGGACAAACTCTTCTCAGTTGTGCCCTGTGATAGGACAAGGGGCAATGGATGTAAACTACAGCAGCAGAAGTTCCACCTCAACATGGGGAGGAACTTCTTTACTGTCAGGGTCATGGAGCACAGGAACAGGCTCCCCAGAGAGATTGTGGAGTCTTCTTCTCTGGAGACTTTCCAGAGCCATCTGGATGCATTCCTGTGTGACCTGCACTAGATTATCGTCCTGCTCTGGCAAGAGGGCTGGACTTGATGATTTCCCAAGGTCCCTTCCAACTCCTAACATCATGTGATCCTGTGATTTGATAGATAGTCCGTCATCACAGCTTTAGCCTTTCTTATATGATAGCTAGCAAATACAGTGAAAATATGAGAAGCTAGCCATTTCTTGGCATAGGGTGCCAGCAACTCTCATTCCTATTACTATCTGATGACTGCCCAGATAGAAAAGTCAGCTGTCATGGTGCTCCTAAGAAGTTTCTTCAAAACCATAGAAACATTGAGCAGAAAATTGAAGAGCATGGATAGAGGCAAAATTTCAAATCAATATTTCTTCTGTGTCAGAACAAGGGCAGAAGGGCTGACATTTTCAAAGGGTCCCTTTTGAAATTGAATATCTCAACACTTCAGTAATGTATGGTAAGAATTCAAGTTCTTCTAGATTCCTAAAGCAGTAATGTCTGTGCTTGTAGAAGATCAGGTTTGTCAAGAAGGACCTGCCCCTCGTGAACCCTTTGCCCTGAATGTGCTGCGTAATGGTACTCAAGATTATCTGCTCCATGACCTTCCCTGGCACTGAGGTCAGACTGTCAGGTCTGTAGCTCCTCAGATCCTCCTTCCATCCCTTCTTGTAGATAGCTGTCACATTTGTCAACATCCAGTCAATTGGGACCTACCTGGTTAGACTGCTGATAAATGATGTAAAGGTAACAACCAGAAATTTGTTTCATTGTAACTAGTCAGAGATGGAGGTGATTATGAGTTAAATGAAAGTTGCCAGCTGTAACTGAGTCATGGGAATGGGAGTGCTTCAAAACAGCCCATTCCAATGGCAGAGCTCTCAACCGTCCTGGCATTCCAGTGGCTTTGAGTTTTCGTGCAGTACTTGTCCCTCGGCATGAAAACCCCTCTTAATCACCCTCCTCCAGCTTAGTAAAGATCATTTGGTCACAGATCCACCCCAAAAGCTGTGATCTACTAATTCCTTTATTTCTACAAGTTATCTCTGACCTTAAATTTGTCTCAAATAGCTGTCACTTCAGTGAAACATGCAAAACAACCTTCTCTTTATCTATGACTATAGTCTACAGAATATAGCAAATACCACTGCAGAACTCATCTTCCTGCTCTGACATGTCTAGTTAATGAAGTACAGGCCAAAATCTTGCAGTAAGTTGGTGTATAAATGTCCTGTACTACTTTGTTTCAAAGCAGGGATTTTGCTTGTAGAGAAAACGTCTACTTGGGAACGTGTTGCCAGTCAGCCTAGCAACATGTCCCTCCATCTCAAACATATGCTGGTCTCTAAAGGCAGCATTTGGGGACTGTCTGTCAAAACAGCAGTGTCCTATTCAAGAGACAAAGTGTTTAAGTCATCTCATGGCTTTTCTAGGATTACATACAAGCTAGGACTTTTCTTTTACTGAAGCTTGCCGATCAAGGTTATCAAGTCAGATAGTCAGGTAGTCAATAGCACCGAACTCTTTTATCAGCTCTTCTTGGTAATGACAAATTATTTGCTATTAGACAATATGCTAATTCTTAGACTCCTACAAAGAGCTTAATCAATTGAGTGCATTTTATTATTTTCTAGTCTAAACATCATGGACTCATCATACAAAGTATCCAAGAGCTCTAAATTATTCTAGATAGTTAAACTGATGTTAAACCAATCAGAAAAATTATTTGTTTTTATTGGTCTCCCTGCATTATTTAGCCAGCACAATGAGAACAACAAAACCAAAATATACCCAAGAGGTGAAGTGTAGACCGAGTGAGGAACAGGGTTCTGAAGTTACCACATAGTAAAATGAAACAAATAACTTCTAGGAGGGAGAGAGATCAGGAAAGGTACAGCAGGCAGATCTGTACTATACCTTCTCCTTTGGGTCACATTATTGCTAATTTGGACCTGCACATGCATGTTACCCCAGAGGAACATTTCTGTGTCTGAGATTGGCTTCCCCACATCAAAACCTTTCTAGTCATTGCCCTACAGTTTTAGGAACAGATGCTTTGTATGGCTGGCACAAAGTACTTGTGTAGCTCCTCACTGGAGCCCCACATGCAAGCAGATGATAGGTGCTACTGTAAACCACAGCTGAAAGCATTTTCCATTACCCTGGCTTTCCTGTGAAACCCTGGCAGCACAATAAAAAAAAAAGAGCACTATGTTGAATTCCTTCTGGAGTCCTTATAACCCTCCTGCCAAAAGCATGCTCAGTCTTTAAAATGAAAACCAAACCAAAGCAAAACAAAACAAACAAAACAACCCACCAAATTTCCATAGATTAAAAAAAAAAACCTCAACAAACAAACAACAACCAAAAATCCCACCCCAAAAAACCCCAACTTGTTTAAATAGTGTGTAATAGGAATGAGTAACACTTCACCTTTCCCCTTCCATCTGCATTAGCACAGCCTCTGAAGCAGGAAGCATTTTGGCATGAAATAGACACGGCCTTAAAAATAAAACAAAAATGTCCCCCACAGGAAAAGACTCATTCTGGACAACCAAAGCCAGCTGCCCCTCTGGGAAAGCATGGCCTCTAATTTAAGATGAGGCTACTTTTAGCTACTATATGTGTAATTTAAGACTGCATTTGCTTTTAAGTGAGTTGCAACATGTTCTTTTAACTGGGTAATGGATCAGGCTACAGACTCTTCCACCACTAAGATGCAGTTCTAAATAAAACTAGAACTGTGCTATGAGGTCAGACCAGAGGTTTATTTAACTTTATGTCCCATCTCCAACACCTGCCAGTAACTGCTGCTGGTGAAAAAATATAAAAGGCACAGCACAAAGCACTGACTGACTCTCACCCTTGCGGATTGTCCAAGCTCCTGGCAATCAGCGACTTGAAGCCACTGCTGAAACTAACAAAGAAAGTTAATTTCCCATATATTTCAGATCCGAAGACCTTTACAAAAGTTGTCCCCACCTATAACATCTGTCAGGTAGCAGATGAGCTCCATCCCCTTCATCAATGGCTTGAGAGAAGGTAGAGCAAAAGCAAAATTGTGCTAATGTTCCTATTATATGACATTCAGCAGAGGCTGTCCTGTACAGGAGATGCAAAGCAGGCCAGCTAAATCTATGTGTTTAGCTAATAAGGGAAAACACCCAAAACTCACTAAGAAACACCTATAAAACACACAGCAAGAGCTTCTATCACCTGCTATCGGAATCTCAGTATTAAGTAGTTTTATAGCAAAGAATCTTTCTCCAGTCAATGCATTTGATAATCTTATTTCTTGCTATTTTGAATGCATGCATGCATGCATGGTTATACCTCAAGAACTTTACAGTAATTCTGTTGAACATGGACTGATGTTCTTTGAAATACAGGCAGAGCAATAAACAAATATTTGCTCAGAAATTCCTGTCCAAAGATATTTTTGTTTGCTTTCTCTACTGGCAATGTGTAAACAGCATTGTAAGAACTAATCGTGCACACCCCTGTCACACTGCTGGCTGAAAATCTTTGCTGGCCACAGCTCCTTAAGAGGAGTTTCTAAACTCTCTGCACTGACACACACAACGCAGCCAGCCAAAGGCTCCCCGTGCAGACACTAATGCACCGTAGCATCGTTCTTGTTTTTATTTACTTACAGAATGGCAAGCCTGACACAATACTAAACAAAACAGACGTGGGCCTGCCCCGAGGAGTTGCTGTGCTTTCAAATCTACCAACTCCAGTGCCACAAAACAACTGAGATCTCTATAGTTCCCTTGAACTTTCCATTTCTACTTCAGAAGGTGACAAGTTCATGCAGAGATGTCTGTGCCAATATGAGACATTATTACCCTACAGCCATCTGTCATTGTCCTTTTGCTGGCACAGGCTAGCTGAATGTTTCTCATTGCCTTCAGTGCAAAAGTCAGCTGTATCACCCATCCTGGGAAACTGTCCAGGCATGGACAGTGAAGATAAGAGATAGACTTGGAATGGTGTGAAAAAAATGTTGACATTAACCTGGGAGATCATAGAATCTTAGAGTGGCTTAGGTTGGAAGGAACCTCAAAGATCATCTAGTTCCAACCCCCTGCCATAGGCAGGGACACCTCNCTGTATTTGTGCCTACCCAGGAGCCCAACGAGCTTGGGATTGTGCCTACCCAGGTGCAAGACCTTACACTTGACCTTGTTGAATGTCATGAGGTTGGCCTGGGCTCACCTCTCCAGCCTGTCCAGGACCCTCTGGATGCCATCCCTGCCCTCTAGCAAATCAACTGTGCCACACAGCTTGGTGTCATCTGCAAACTTGCTGAGGGCGCACTTGATTTCTCTGTCCATATCGCTGACAAAGATGTTAAACAGCACTGGTCCCAGCACTGACCTCTGAGAGATCCCATTTGTCACTGGTCTCCAGGTGGACATTGTACCATTGATCACGACCCTCTGCATGTGACCATCCAGCCAATTCCTTATCCTTTGAGTGGTCCATCCAGAGATGTGCACTATCTTTTTGAAATCAGCTTATTTTGAGTCTTAGACCACTGTCATTTTTATCATATGGATCTCAAACAGGCTACAAATGAAAAAGAAGCACCTCAAAAGTTAAATAGGCTTTTAGGAGGTAACTGAGGATTGTTTCCATTTGCTAAAGAGTAATACAATTTAGAAGTAGGATCTAAAGCTGGAGTAGATGTCTCCTAGATGTCAGCTAAAACACATATTTCTATGTCCCCTCCACATGGTGGGTGTGCACAAATCTAGCAACAGGGACAGGACACAAACTTCTTAAGTGCCCAGCTTCTTCAACTCTGTCTTTAAAATGCAGCACAGGCACTCAGAAATATTCTGTAGCATTGCTCCGGGGAAATGTGTGCTGTGGATGTTATGGAACAGAAGTGTGAGTCCAAGGCTAGGAGTGAGGATGATGAAGTTCTCTTTCTATCCCCATGAATCTGCACCTGCCATAGCAGAATCAACCTGGAGACAGGGTGCAGGTGTAGGAGCAGGCAGGTTGCAACACATATACCACTAAATGAATGTGTTGCTGTGCAACACATAAGCTTCATCGCTTAGCACATTAAAGTATTCACCTTCAAAACAAGTAGTTAAACATATAAAGAATGATGGCTCTTCTTTGGATATTTTTTGACTGTAGAAAAGTAAAAGTAATAACAGGTTTTAGTGTTTAGAAAGCAAAAGTTAAGAGATAGGCATCAGCCAAATATTAAAGTCTACAAAGGCTGCTATACAGCAGCTCATACTTCCTCTCCTAACAATAAGTTTTCTTTTGTAGGTTGCCATGAATGATAGTCAGAACGGAGAATGGTTCCTTGGATCATGATGCTGAAGACAAAGCAGTAAAGCACCATAGTTGCTCAGTAAGATTTCATAAAAATGTCACAGATAACCCTTGAGGATGAGGGCATGAGGACCCATATATTTGACGTCCATCTTTACAGGCTGCTGCTGAACTTTCTGAAGCTGATGAATGCTATTATGCATGTCTATGCTTGATAGACAGAACTACAGTGAAGATCTGGTCAACTCAGTAGTATAGGCAAATCACCACTGATGATAGTTCTTCCTCTCACAAGTCAAATTCTTGATGGATCTCAAACATCAAGTGGAATATCACAGTATCACAGTATAAGCAAGGTTGGAAGAGACCTCAAAGATCATCAAGTCCAACCCATTACCACAGACCTCAAGACTAGACCATGGCACCAATATTATGGCATTTATACTGATAAATCTGGAGATAGTTTTACTACTAAATAATAAAGATAAAACCTTGTGTATTTGAAGGAATTTGTGATTTATTTTTTTTTCCTTTCCTTAATAGCAATGATACCTTGAATGGTAGATTCTCCTTTACACAGAATACTGTGAGCACCACTCTCTTATGGCTATGGCAAGCCATATCACTGTGCATGGAGGTAGAAGACCCATCACTGGAACTGAGAAAACAGAGTTTATGCTCTAGCATTGAGGAAGAGTACCACTCTGCAACATGACACAACACTACTTTGTCCTTTGTGCAGTTACAGACACTTCTTCAATCTGGTTTCAGCCTGTGGATAGTGGTTTACATTACCAATAAAATATGCATGCATCTGTTATGCTCCTCATCTCCTCATACCACTGGGAGCTGGATATTCATTAATGTCCCCATCTAAGAGAGGGAGAAAAAAAAAACAATTAATGCAGGGCATCAAATTGCATAACTCTTGGCTCTTCATCCCATGTTTATGCTAGTAAGCCATGACATTGCTTTTTACATGTAATTGCAATTTCTCTTTTTTTCTGGTTATTCATGATTTGAGGAATGCTGCTTTAGGCAGTCAATAGCAATTATACTTGGTGAAAAGAACATACAATACAAATTAGAGCAATATAGATTTTCCCCCCTGTTACTTTAATGTTTAGTTACCCTGTTAGATTTAAACTGAGTACATAATGTTTAATAAATTGCTTTCACTAAAACCCATTAACTGACACTTAGAATAGCATTTTAATCCAAAGGAGTGCAACAAAACATTACTGCAATTAATAGGTACATTGAAGCAATGAAAAATCCACTCTAAAACAAAGTGTATCCATGGTGGCAGGTTGTTTATATCCAACACTTAAAAGCATCTGGAAAACTGAGGGCAAAATCCCTAGCCAGCCACAGTGAAAGCCATTGAGTTACTTCCATTTAATTCAGTGAGGCCCTGACCTGTAATTTACACACATATTCCATTGCTTTAGGAAAAATCACTGCCTTGCTGGTGAATGGGCATGGAATGAGAAAGAGGTTTAGGAAAAGGGCTTTACGAAACCATGTGTCATCCAGTTGAGGGGCAGGAGAAGCTGGGCCATGGCTCATGCTCATGGGCACTCCTCTTCTTCCCTTTTGCATCCCTTTCAGGCAAAGTCAACATCTTATTCCTGTATCTTCTTTCTTCCCTGTCTTTCAGTATGGGTGGCAGCAGGAGTGACAGTATTACATGTCATCTGCAGAGGCTGGACACTTGAAGTAGGACTTACTGATGTAGGTGAGTTCTAGCAAGCAGGCTCCTGCAAGTGAAATCTTCTATACATTTGATTTGTTCCTTCATGGTAACCTTTCTCTGCCTGACCACTGTTTCAGTTTTTTGTTGTTGTTGCTGTTGTATTTCTTTTGTTTTGTTGTGGGTTTTTGTTTGTTTGTTTGTGGTTTTTTAGATTTTTAAAGTTGCAACAAATCAAAATTCCTTTCTTTGTATGACTGTCACAAATCAGCGTCTCTCTAGTTTCACACACAGCACAAACAGTCTTTTTACCAATAGCTGCACGTGATGCTTTGTTTGCAGAGAAGTAGGACAAAGGTTTCCAGCAAGCACACCTAAAGCTCTTGTATTTGACCACTAATTTAGGTTTTTTGATGTGTGCATGGCTAAATGTGCTTCTTTCCTTCATCTTTGTTCTGAATGTGTCATCAGGTGGCAGTCCCACTGCTTAAGTTCCCTAACAGGAGAAGCTTCTGTTCCACAACACTCACCTCCCAGCATGCTCATCCTGCTTTGGCATACCAAGTTCTGTCTGCTATCCAAAACACTCTCCTAAACTAAAGGTCAGCAACTTAGTGGCCGTCCAATACATTTGTCCTTCTCAGTTCCCACAATACATTTGTCCTTCTCAGTTCCCAAACTTTCCCCCTGTTTGTACAGAACACATTGCTAGTTCTGCAAACTGTTTCAAATGTAGTAGTTGTACTTTTGTAATAACTCTGAAATGTTAACAGAAGCATAGATTTTCTTCATCCATTTCCCCCTCTTCTTAATTCTTCTGCTTTTTCTTCCTTTGCTTTAGTTGGATACACTCGGTTCAGTATATATGATTCTGACTGATTAAGGAGCAAGTCCATATCCATCCATACATTCTTCTTTGGCTGTGACTGAGGAAATGCCTTTGTTTAAACGGCCACAAGAAGAGATTTCTGTAATTTGTGATTTCTGTACTAAAAGTACATGCAGTAATTTGTCCTGGAATTTGAGAATTTGAGAATTTTCTGCTGAGAGGATCTGCTAAAATAATGCCTAAGTATTTCTTGCCAATAAAGGTAGATAAGAACATTTTATATTTTTAAATAAAAACACAGAGATCATTTTTTTAACCAGAAATTCTCATCTGTATTGTAAACTCAGTAGTTTAGCAAAAGCACATTCTATAGAATTTTTTATGGCATTGGTAAAGACATTATTTCTCAATATAAAGATTCATCCATCATTCCATTTATCTTGAGGAATTTTTTTATGAATGTGCTAGAAGTAGTAACAAAATCTGTAGCTGTCTCATTGCACTCAAGTGGAGGAGGATAACACAATGTGTGCTTTATTAACATTCACAAAGTTTTTGAATCCGTATCCTGCAAACAGGGCTCAGCCACAGGATGTTCATTTCTGGCATTGTTTGTGACTCTTCAAAACGATGTGGGAAGTTTTAACGGCACTTATAACCATGTGAATGACTGACAGGCATTCTGTTTGTGCATGTGATTCTATCAGCATTTGCACTAATGACAGAGCCACCAAATCAGTAAGGATTTCTCCAGTAGCTGGGATGATCAACTTCATTGTTTTCTGGAGAACAAGGCTCTTCAGGCTGAAAAGCTCAACCGTTAGGAACAGCTTAGTATCTAGTTGTATACCTGGTTACCCCAAAGTCAATTGAAGTTTTAGATTAGATGTGCTTAGATGGTTTTTATAAACTGCTTTTAAAGTATGATGATACTCACCCAGAACAATGGTTCTTGTACCCTCAGGAAGTGGTCCACCTCTACTAAAAGTTTATCTTTCTGCTAGAAATCAAGTCTCATCTCCTGAGTACTTTCAGGTTTGTACTGTTAGCTATTTAATTTCAAATACTGAACTATATATAGCAACTAATTTCTGTGTGGCCTGGCAGAGTTAGCTGATTGTCACAGATAATTGGTTGATTTGGACAGTATTCAAGTTACTGCCCTTCTGTATCCAAGCTAATCTCTTGCCAGAATATAGTATGTACTCCTTTAAAGGTAGCAAGGAAATGCCATCATCATTAGTAACTTTATTGAAAAAAAAAAAAATTCACTAACCAACTAACAGGCTATTACTTGAATTGTCTACCTCTGCCATTTCAGCATGGCTAAAACAGGAATTTCCCCTCAGGATTCCAGAACAGAAGAGGTTTGTAATCAACTATTTATGTAAATTTGGGAGTATGTAGTAGTCAGGAATTGTCTGCTTTCCAAACAAAGAAAACATTTAATTAGTGTCAGTAATCTTCTTGTACAAACAAAAAGTTCTCCCTGGCTACATCTATACCCAACAGAACTCCTTTCAGTCCAGGCAGACCAGTGCTGACAGGGAATGGCACACACTTGTCCAGCGAGTAGCATGTAAGACGTACGTGGCAGCTGTGGGCAAGTAGTGTATTTGATGCCTTGTCTTTGTTCACACCCACGTATTTCTCCTGAATAGGTAATGTAAAACCTGGTCTCTGTCCAAAAGAGTCTTCAAATCACCTTTATTGTTCTGATATTGAAGGTGGCTAACACAGAAGGGCCCAGTTCAGAAGTAGACATCTGCACACATCAGTAACAACTACAGCAATAACTCCTTTATTCTTGCACTTACTCACATGTAAATATCTGAAAATATCTTCTCATCTTTTATATGTTTTGCCAGCACTCCATGTTTAATATTTTTTTTGGGTTTTAACAGCAAAAGATCATTAATCCTCAGCTCCTAATCAGTGCAGACATTAATATGCAATAAGTACAATTTACTTGGCTTGGCAAGTGCAGTTAACTGCGTGTTATTTTGGAATCCTTCTCATCAATTATGGAAATAAGCATTTTGCATACTCCACCTTTGTTAGGCATGTCATGGATCTAGGAGTCAATAGTTCATCATTTAATATTTCCCGTCTGCATAGGTCATCGATCTCAAAGAACAACACTGACTCCATCTTGTGCCCTGTACTCATCCTCTATACCAAAGTGGTTTTAAGGCCACAAATTCAAAATGCTAAGCAAAACAGGTTCCTTAAGAAGGTGGTTTAATCATTGGAAACTTCTACAGACCCAAAGGCACTACCTGACAATTGTAGTTAAGTATTAGGCCATTTTTCAATTTTTACTGAGCCCATTTCAAACCAAGGAGTGACTGACAACAATACTAACTCCCACAGCATCAGTACTACTACTCTTGTGCTGCATTAGGAAGCGAACTGGCACAGCTCCTGATGGCATAGATGCATCCACCAGCTTCTGTGACACAGACAGCTGACATAAAACTTCTTAAAACACAGGCAAAGCCAACAGGACCAAAACCAGGCTGCTCCCAAAATGAGAGGTACAGGAGGATATAGAAATGCTCAGACTCAGGGAAAGACCTTAAAAAGGCAGGTTGGCAGCTGCTGCTGTGGGAGGAGGAGAGCAGATGAGGAGGTATCCTTTGGGGCTTGGTCACGGGCTTGGTCACAGGCAGTCTATAACAATCCCATGTCCTCAGGGAGAGCAGGCACCTGCTTGGCCCTCACACATTCTGCTCTGTAGGAAATGCAAGCAATTTCACTGCCTGCAGCCTGTGGTGGGCAATGGCACACTGATCCCAGCAAGTCAAGGGAGTAAGATGGCATGGGAAGGGAGCATCCCCACCCAACATGCCCTCATTAGGTGGGCTTTGAGGGGCAGGTGGATGCAGAGTCCCAGCACTTTCACTGCTACCCCTGTGTTTTCTCCCCTACCTGCTTCTCCTTGAATCAGGATGGCAAAGGCTATAGAAGAAAAGGAGGCAGCATTCCCCCACAGTCTACTGCTTGCTGGGAAGCAAGCTTGTACCATTGGGGCAGAGCACAAGGACTTGATTTTGGAGACAAGGCATCTGCCCTAAGCAGTATGTTTCCCATGTTCTCCCCACCCTATTTAGGGTGGGCACCAGCTCAGGTATTCACAGTTTTAACACTGGAAGTTAAAAGAATAGCCACCCTCTGACTCTCAGTCTAGCCTTACATAATTGCTTGACAGATTATCATGGCAGGGCTGAGTCTTGAGGAGGGGGTAGGATGCAGGAGAGTGAAGTGGCCTTGTGGCTTGGCTCAAGCAGGCTTTTGATGGCCGTGAACTGAGCTTGTGCTATTTCCATTTGCTCTGTGGGATTTTGATGATATAATACAGCTGATGTCAATATGGTCAAAAATGGAATCATATTTCCAAGTACCTCATTCTGATTTCTTCTTCAGTGTTTTGCTTTGACTATTAATCATCCTGACCACCTGGCAGACTATGAAAGGCTGACCCATTTGATTTTGCAAACAGGGAAAGAAGTGAAAAAACGAATCAAACAGAAGAGGGGTAGTTTGCTCATACAGTTTGTATTTTCAAAGTTTTCTTCTACTGGCTTTTGTTTATAACATCTGTCAATCATGTATCAGGAATAAATACCACAGAATGGGTGGAAAAGTAAGCAAAAGCTGTTAACAGAGTTGAATTTGTATCTTTTCAGAAGAAAAAGGCCATAGAAAAGACTTGGTCTTGTGGAA
Source organism: Ramphastos sulfuratus (assembly GCA_013399055.1). Taxonomy (NCBI): domain Eukaryota; kingdom Metazoa; phylum Chordata; class Aves; order Piciformes; family Ramphastidae; genus Ramphastos; species Ramphastos sulfuratus. Next base: position 40,506 of record WBNM01036868.1, on the reverse strand, counting down.
AGACACAACAATAAGTTGTTCATATCTTCTCACTGATGGCTTGGAGATTCCATATTGGAAAAGGCAAAGCAGCTCTACAGAAACATTCAAATTGGACCAATTGAACCAGTTTGATAGAGAATACAGAATGTAAATAGCCCTTTTTTCAATACATAAACCCCAAAGAATCTTCCTTGTGTTCAGACAAAAGGATTTCGTTCCAAATACACATCACCTTTTCCCATGGTAGACAAATTCATGTGCCTTCATCTCATCATCCCAATCACACTGATGACTCCCAGGAAATATCTGAGAACTAAAGAAGTGAAAGAAGTTTTTTGAAGAAAACAGGACTCTGAGCTTTACAACTACTTGAAGGTAAGGAGGCTCTACAGAGAGACTTAGACAGATTGACTCAATGGGCCAAGGTCAATGGTATGTGCTTCAACAAGGCCAAGTGCCAGGTCCTGCACTTGGGCCACAACGACTCCATGCAACACTGCAGATCTGGGGAAGTGTGGCTGGAAACTTGTCCAGCAGAAAGAGACCTCATGGGTCTAATCAACAAGTGGCTGAATATGATCCAGCAGTGTGCCCAGGTGGCAAAGGAAGCCAATGGTATTCTGGTTTGTACCAGAAGTAGTGTGACCAGCAAGAGTAGGGAACTGATTGCCCTGCTGTACCCTTGATGAAGCCACATCTCAAGTACTGCGTTCACTTCCAGGTGTTTCAGTACAAGAGGGACATTGAAGCACTGGAGTAGATGCAAAGAACAGCAACTAAGATGGTGAAGAGCCTAGAGATAAGTCTTAGGATGAATGGCTGAGGGAGATGGGACTGTTTAGTTTGAGGAAGAGGAGGCCTTCTACAACTACTTGAAAGGACAATATGGAGAGGTAAGTGCTGGTCTCTTCTCACAAATAGTGTTAGAACAAGAGGGAATGGCCTCAAGCTGCACCAGGGTAGATTTAGGCTAGACATTAAGAAATTTTTTTTCGCTGAAAGGGTAATCAAGCATTGGAAAAGGCTGCCCAGGGAGGTGGTTGAGTCACCATCCCTGGATGTGTTTAAAGGTTGTTTACACCTGGTGCTTAGTGATATGGTTTAAGGGCAAACTTGGTAGAAGAGGGTTAACGGTTGGACCTGATGATCTCAAGGGTCTTTTTCAACCTGAATGATTCTATGATTCTATGATTCTGTAACTCTATTATCCCTTCCCCTGAGCCAAGCATCAGCTCTGCTGAGGGTAGTTGTGACATAGGAGGAGTCCTGGAAAGTGCAGCTGCTATAATGGCGTATTTCTAGGAAACCATTCACAGTGAGATGTTGATGCAGAAACATTATTTCCCACAACAGTGACACTGGAGTCACTTGGAAAAGTCTTGGCAAACTTAGATCCTCCCATGCTACTCATTCTCAGTGTGTAATCACCAGAGGTCTCCTATTTAGAAAGATTCTCTTCAGCTTTCCAGGTAACTAAATGTTAAGCAGAGCAGAGAGGCTTAAGTTTGTTTCTCTCATGTCTCATATGATTTCATTAACCACAGGACTATAAAGCTAGTTCCTTTAAGTGTTTGAATGTTTAACAATTCAAGTCTGAGCTTCACATGCTAAATCAAAGGTAGCCTCAGCTTAGACCTCTAACAGTCCAATCCTTCTGACATTCACCTGACATATGAAAAACTCAAATTCAAGTATCTGCTCAGAAAGCTAGGAGCAAAAGGCACTCCATCTGCAAATGGGTGTAAAGATGAGAAACGCAGACCTGAGGAAAGTGTCAGCTGGAAAAGAAATAGCCTAGACAGGAGATGTATGCAGTAAATGAGAAGAGTGGTTCTCAAGCAAGTTTCTTGCTGGCATAGCAGGGACAAGACTTAAAAGGTATGAAAAGCTGTGAATGACAGCAGTAGCAATGGACATCTAATCATAAGGGCAAAGCTTTTATGATATATCTCTGGCAAGTCAAGCAAAAATCTGTATGAATTCAGCTTGTGTGATTATGAAGGTCAAACTTCAGAGGGCATGCAATGCTAATTGACTATAAAAAATAACATGTAATGAAGAGATGTCCTGATTTCCATGAGTGGTCTATGCATCAAGAACATCAGAACATGTCAAATATAGTCTGTCTGTTCCCACACGTCCTAAAACCAGTATAGTCATTGTCAAAAGTAGCTTTTCCTCACCAGCTTCCTTAGAACACGAATTCTGTACCTTACTTTTGGCTTGATGCCATTTCCTCAGCAGTTACCTTTGTTTTTTTCATGTCCTGTTTATTGCTACAGGCTACCTACACTGTGCACCAACAGGCAAGGCTCTTAAAATGTCACGTTCATGTTCAAATAGGCAGGTGCTCACAGAATTGCTATAATGGCATTAGTAGATGGCACCAAGTCTGCAAGCTCACTGAAAATTACAATTTTCGTTCACTTCCAAAATTAAGACCTCACTCTGAACCAGAATCTTTGAGGAATTAAAGAGGATTTAGTGAGTAGAATGCTAAAATCCATCCAGACATATAACAGTCAAGGCATTCTGCAGGATTTAATGTTGCCTGCAGCTGGATAAGAGTCTAGCCTTAAGCTGTGTGCCAGCAGTGCAAGCAGTCTGCTTTTTGGTGTGAATCTTCTAACATTTTTCATACCACCTCCAAGAATTTTCTCACAGGCTTAAAATATGCAGGCAATTACAGGGTCTATGTTTCTTATTATCTGTCCAGCCACTTAACTCTGAACTATTTTCTTCTCCTTTTGCCTTTTTGGGGGTCTGTCTTTCTGAATTCTCTCATTGTTGTGCACACAAAAATGTTTACACCAATCCACTTCTTCAGAACAAATGTTCATACAATGTACCCAGGGCAAGCCCTTCTTTGGCAGGTGGAGAGTGCCAGTAGCCACTTTTGCAGACTGCTGAGAGGAACTGACAGCAGAGAAGCACATATGAGGAAGTAATGTGGCTGTGAAGTTTGAAAGTTCATCAACCATCACATGTCACCAACATCAGAACATATATCCCTCTACCTTCTCTGCTCTGCCAAAAACAAAAGCTAAGGCAGAACACTGGTACCTAATCCATTTAATTGTCTGCTGCCATGACTCAAGGACAAATGTTTGCCTTTTAAGTAACAAGAAAAAATATCAGCAAAGGGGGAAAGTTCATCTACCTGTGAAATGGCATTAGTTCAAGCAGGCAGATAAAGCTGAACTGCACTTGGAGGTTTCAAACTATATGAAAATGCCATATTCTGGAGTTTGATTTAATTCCAAATTCCAAATGGAAAAATCAGTTTCCTTTAGCATAGCTTCACAAGAAAAAGAAGAAACACAATTTCAGGTAAATTACAACCATTCAGTTTTGTCAGAATAAAACCACTATGTCCTGATTTTGATCCTTTCAGTTTCGTATCACAGAAACATAAGACAAATGTGTAAAAATAAAGGTGACTTGCTCCATTGTAAATGATACATTGAATCAAATCATATAAATTTCACAGATCAATAAAGAGGTTTGTCCCAGTAAGATCCCATCTGGTGCTTAGACCTTAGATGCTCGTTCATGGGGGAAAAAACCCACAAACATTATTGTTGCTTTTCACATGAAAAATTTAGATTTTAGTGAATCGGGCTTTTCCAATTCAGAACTAAGTTATTGAAGAGAACTTGCTGATTTTGAACACCCTCAAGGGTGTTTTAATCTTGAGGCTAAAATCTGCAGGCATGACTCAAAGCCCTGGTGAATCAATGGGCAGAGGGGATGCTGATCACCTGGTGACTTTGCTGTTACCCACGGTTCACAACCCTGCTGGAAACCAGGTCATTCCAGTGATTAAACTCATTTACAATACTTCGAACAGCAGAGTTGTTCTGAAAGGATCACAGCAATATTGACTAAAAAGTCAATGAGATGCTGGGGAAATTAACGTTGCACATTTGATACACTTAGAAATGCCATTAGCTGGAAACTCAGCTAATCCTACAGAACAGGGGCATGAAGACAATGAGAGTTAGGAGCAAAGAAAGCTTTTGACAAGGGTAGGTGAGTAACTCCAGCTGCCACCAGATTTTGTGTTATGTGTAGACACTGAGGCAGTCTGGCCATGAGCTCCAGTTTTGTAATGTGATTTCTGTGACTGGTACAAACAGCATGAACGGAGCACTCCTTTTTTAAAAAGAAATTATTGGTGGGATTATAGAACCACAGAAGCATTTGGGTTGGAAAAGACCTCTAAGATGACTGAATCTAACCATTATCTATCTCTAACAAGCCTGGTGCTAAACTACAACTTTTGGCACCACATCTACACTTCTTTAAACACCTCTGGAGATGGGGATTCCACCACCTCTCTGGGCAGCCTGTTCCAGATATTGATAACCCTTTGAGTGAAGAACTTTTCTTCTAATATCTAATTTAACCCTCCCCTTGTGCACCTTGAGGCCTTTTCTTGAAGAGATCAACACCCACCTCACTACAACTTCCTTTCAGATAGTTGTTGATTTGATTGGGGATTAATTTGATGAGGCAGGAATTATAAAAATATAGTTATTTTTATTTTCCCAAAAGACCGGCCGAAAAACTATATACAAAACTAGTTAAATTTTATTTACAGGTTCTAAATCGGTTGGTAATTTCCACAAGGATGGTTATGGGTAAAACTGATAATTCAGGAAAGTCAGAAAATGAAAACGCTAAGCCACAAGATAGTTTTACCCCACTGTTACGGAAAGGGTAATTAATTACTGCGAGATGATATTTT
>WBNM01036868.1:0-33693 GCA_013399055.1 Ramphastos sulfuratus | reverse complement strand
CCCCCCCCCCCCCATCCATTATCATTGATATAGTTATTAAAGAGAAATGGCTCCAGTACTGAGCCCTGGGGAACACCACTTGTGACCAGCCACCAGTATTTGGGGCTGGCCATCCAGCCATTTTTTTGCCCGATGAAGCATCCACTCATCCAAGCCTCGAGCAGTCAGCTTCCTCGGGAGGATGCTGTGGGAGACCATAAACAGGACCTGCCCATCATGAGCTCACAGTGACTGGCCCTGATCACCTGGTCATACTGCATGTGCTGCATAATGGCATTCATGAAGATCTGCTTCATGACCTTGCCTGGCACCAAGGCCATACTGACAGGTCTGTGCTTCACTAAATCCATCTTCCAAATCTTCTTGTAAATGAGTGTCACATTTGCCAACCTCCTTTCAACCAGAACCTCCTCGGTTAGCCAGACCTGATGGTAAATGATGGAAAATGGCTCAGCGAGCACTCTCAGCACCCTCAATCATATACCATTCAGTCCCATAAGCTTGTGCATGTCTGAGTGGTGCAGCATTTAGATCACTGATTACTTCCAGGTTTACTTGGCCATGCTGTCCTTTTCATATCAGATTTATTTTATAGCAGATATATACCCAGACAACAATCCAGTACAAAAATTAGCTTAGGAATAAAGAAGCTGTCCCCACTTCTGCTTTTCTTCTTTCTTTCTTCCCTCTTCTTTTTAATTGTTTTTCTTCTTTTTTAACTATAAGCCTTTCTTGGAAAAAGATATTTCATAGCTGTCTACTGTCTTTCAGAATAGTTTATAACTCATCTGAGAAGATGTGGGGCATTTAATTTATCAATGGATCAGAAAAAAAAAATGTATCTAAATGATACATTGTCCACCAGAAGAAATATTTTCAAGATAAAGAAAAATCTTTTCACTCATTTTAGATATGGCTCAGTGACAAAAGCAAAACTAAAGATACAGAGCTTACAGTGAATACCTCAAATCTAGTTGCTGGTGTATGAAGAATGACACTGCTTTCATGCAGTGATTGCATGAATGTGGGATGATTTTTTTGAAGGGAGTTTGGGCCAAGGTGGATCCCTCTCAATTTATTTGTAGGTCAGCTGTCAATATTTTGTCTTTGGAGCAGCTCATCTCACCTTGCACTTTCCCAGCCTTCTCTCTTTCCTCTGCAGCACAATTACTTGAGTGTCAGGGCAGTCAACAGGGTGAGCTGCTGTGATTTTTTTTCCTGAGCTTCTCTGTTCTCTCATTTTCTGACATTCCTAGCATGAATAGGTGCGCTAAGATAATTACACTAATCCATCTAGCAAAACACCCAACTTATACATTTGAAGCTAATTAGATAAACTTCAAAATGGGTCATTTTTCAGCCCCTCAGCCTCCCCCTGCTTATGAGCATTACCCCTGAGGGGACTCTTTCTCAATCAGGTAGACATTTCTGGGAATGAGATCTAATGAATCCTTTTACCTCCTGAACTGAAAACCTCTTTTCATTGAGACTCAAGTAACTGAGGACAAATTCAGGTATGGTAGAAGTAGGAGCTCTCCCAAGGCTGCTATACTATTTTCTTCTGCCTAAATTAGGTTTGACCCAATCTACTGACAGAAGGCCAAAAGCCTTCTGTGAGCAAAATTGCTGCAAGATCATTTCTTCTCTGGTAAAGAAAGGCAAAGAAGACTGTAGCAATCAGTTCCCCTTACTGACATTAGCGTTAAATGCAGATAAGATCTTTCAAATGAATAGTAAAGAACCTTGCCAGAAATTAAATCCTCTAGATCCTGGAGCTGTATTGAAGTTCACTAGTAGTAGAGCAGCAGGAACTTTTTTCCCCAGATTTTTCAAAATGTTTTAGCCTGATGCTGTCAAACCACCACTTTTTGCTATTTCAATGTGAAGTAATATTTTGTGCTTTAAAAAATCACTCTTTTAAAAGGTATGTTATTTTCCTTCTTTTTTCTTAATGGGGATTGGCCACAGTGTTTTCTTTGATTTCCAAGTGGAGCTCCATTCCTGTAAGCCCTTGCCAAGTACCCAATTAGAAACAATTCTGACCCTCACACAACGTGATGGTTAACTGAAACATGACAAAGCAGAAGCACTGAGTTGCAGTAGGTTGAACAAAATCAAATGGCAACTGGATGACAAATGTAGGATTTGGTCAAAAAATGGAAATTACTGATCAGCAACATTACGACAGAGGTGTATACCACTGCAGGTTTTCAGGCTTTTAACAAAGACAGGAATGTCTGAATGCATTGTTTTTGGGAGCAGTGAGAAAAAAAGACAAGAGTCTGGGAGGAAACAGAGAAAAGGATAAGAAAGTACAGCTGTGGAGCCTTACTCATAGCAAATGTAACTAGTGAATTATAGAGTTACAAGCCTTTGTTAGTCTGTGGTCTGTGCTGACGTCAGGCATGCAGCCCTGCAACACAGAACTGTAAGGCTGATTCTGACTGGGCTGCAGAGGAGCCAGCTTTATTGTTGCTGGGACCACATAGAGGCAAATTTGCCATGAAGTTGGGGGTGTGAGGAAAAAAAAAATAATTGATGAACCAGTAAAACTGACACACTTTCACTCCAGAAAAGGGTAAAACCTGCTGCCTGTGTGTGACACACTGAGGCTCATTTGTTCCCTGAGATAAGAACACAGATGAGCTTCCCATGTTTCTCCCCATCTCTCTTCGTGTTCTACTGCTGTAATTTTAGAGGTGGAAGCAGATTTAGAAGGTTTTTCCATTGTAATACAAGTTTTTTTCTGCTATTGCCTGTCACAAGTGTAATGCCTTGTTATTTTCTATTCCTTTTGCTTCCAGAATGAGCTCCGATGGAGCTCCCTAATGATAACAAACCATCACTGCAGTAATATTGATACCTGTTGTAATCACTGGTATTCCAGCTTTTCAATTTTCACTATTTGCCTTGGATCAAGTAGCTCTGCGCTAATGCAACAGAAGGTCACCAGATGAAGGGGCTGATAACAGAAAGGGACTGTTCTACTTAACATGCATGGAGGATTATGCTTTTCAGTCGTCCTCGAGCTAATCTTTCAAGTTGTCCTTTTTTGACTTTCTCAGTTTAATCAGTTTAATCTCATCTTCCCTCTTTTCTGATTACAAGGATTTTCTATAGAAACCTTGCCTCCACAATAAGGACCACGTGGAAATTTATTCTTATATTGATTTCAGTGTCTCTTTGCCACTACCAGGACTCTGATGTGAGGAGGGGGTGGGAGGCAGAGGGGGAGCAAAGGGTCCCTCTAGTGCCTCCTACCTAGCAAATCCTCATGCTTTTGTTATCTGAGACTGAATATTTCTTTAATAGACTTGAAGTCAGAAATGGCAGCAAGATTGGAAATGCTCAACTGTGATTAAAAGTTAGCGGAGACAGTAAGAGCAATAGAGGATAATCACAAAATGAGCTAAATCTGAGGCACCAGTAATCAAACTGTTCAGGTCAAGGGGTCTTTCATGCTTGCCATCACAATTGCTTACCTAGCAGATCATAATATTCTTGCCCCACAGCTGGGGAAACCAGATGCAAGGCCCAGGGAGTCAGAGAAAATGGTCAGTCTGTGGCCAATGCACAGTCGGGTTTGTGTCTGCATTTGCATCTCTACCTGTGGGGGTTTTTTTAATATTTCTCTAGGACGGGAGGAATTCCCATCATTATTAATTTTCCCAGATAGGAGGGATGAGGATTCCTTAGCATTGGATTAAAATTTTATCTAGGTGTTTGCAATGTATGATAAAAAGAAAGAAAAGAAAGCAAAGGGCAATATGCTTTTGTACTGCACACACCACCTAACCTCTGAGTCAAGATGCTCAGGCAGCTACAGGAAATAGCTAAGCAGGGAACAGATAGTCTCTCTCCCTGTCCAAAAAGCAAGTAGGAGGTCCAAGAGATGATTACTACCTTGATGCTGCACCAAATTAGTAAAAGTAGAATTGTCCCAAACTCACACCCATTTGGTTTTCTGTTTTAGACACCACCTCTTCATCACATCTTTGCAGCCTCTCATTCCACAGACATCTGAAATGTTTATCTATAGTCTCACTCTCCCCCAGACACACACACTTCCCAGACACACACAGTTATTACCTATGAGTGACACAACATCTCCCAAGATGGCATCTGATGGAATGGGCTAGTGTATCTCTTCAGTTCTGTAAGTCTGCTCTATTTTTCCCACAAGTAATGAAAGATTTTGCTTTCTCTTCAGGGTTCCTGGAGATAATGATATACCATAGCCAGCGGAGGTGAACATCTGTTTTAAGAACTGTGAACTTACAGAGACCATTTGTCTATCTGATCTTCCTTTCTTGTTTTTCAGTGTGCCCTATCCATTTCTCTGTTAATTAAATAGATGTGAAATCACTAAACCACTGGGTCAAAGAAACAATTAAAAAACAACTTAAATAAAAAAGTGGGAGGGAGGAGACTTTTCTCTTGTTTTCCTCTCAGCTGATTCTGCTTGGTAAAAATTGCCCTACTTTTTGAGCAGGCATTTTCTTTTCCTTTCATAGAAAGAAGGCATGATTTCATGAAGGCATACCCACCTAATGAACCTATGGTGGAGTTAATCCAAGAGAACAGTGCATCCTATTAATCTGCTCACATTTAATCTGAAAGTATAGTATGGGACTGGAATTTCAAAGGCAGACTGTAAGTGTACTTGAATTGGTTGATATTTAATTGATGCAACTAGCACACAGGAACACGGGGTAAAAAAAAAAAAAAAAGAACAAATAAAATAAAAAAGAAGGTCTTGTAATTCACCTTTTCCTTTTTAATATTACCTGTAACAGCTCTAGGCAAAAATTAATAAGCATAAAGCTACTGTCATTGACCTCTGCACTGATCGAAAGTCCTTTCCCAGCCCTGCCTCCAGCAGCCTGGAGCTGAGGAGCTTGGGAACTATGGGACACAGCAGAATGTCTGCAGTTCTCTTGGCTTACTTTGCTGCCTCTTTTGCATCTAAGTATGTGGCTGTGATATGCTCCCCTGGGAGCTCATCAGGGAAAGGGGGAAACCTCTAATACAGTTGGTGCCCCCACTGCACCCCGGTCTCTTCTCTCTGCCATGTGGGAAGAAGTGTAGCAGGCACAGTAGGGCAGCCCTGGGACCCAAGAGTTTCCTGGGAATGGTAACAGAGAGTTAGGCTGTAATGAAAGAAGCCTGATGAGAGGTGATGGGCTACTGCATTGCAAAGAAGGACAGAAACAGAATCATAAGGAGGCTCTGGTCCCTAAAGACAAAAGCATGGACCAGGGTTGCTTTCCAGAACAGTGGAGGGCAAGCAATATAATTTTGTTTCACCAGCTGTATTCACATTTAAACAATACTGGAGGATGTGGGATGGCCTTGTAGGAACTTGAAAGCCACCCTGTCATGAAGCAGATCTCACCTTTCCCTACAGACATGAGAAAAGGGAAGACTGCTAGAATAGAAGTTCTTTGACAACCCAATACTTCCATGAAAACACTTCCCAGAAAGGAAAAATTTCTTTTCTAGAAAATGAAGTGTCACACTGTTAGCAAGACTGGCACAAAAGCTAAGTGAAAAAAAGCTAGCCTTTTTTTCTCATGTCTGCTTCATTCTCACCACTGCCACCATGACTCTGTATCACCTGTGCACAAATGTTAGCTTTAGCCTTCCTGTAAACACAACAGATTAGTTCTTGAGCCTTCTGACAATTATTTTTCCATCCCAACACTATCTATTGTGTGGAGGCTATAGTTGCAAACTGTGAAACGAAGAATACTTGTTGTAGTTCTTATAAATGACCTTATTATATGAATATAGCAGAAATTTGCTCAGTTGAGAAACAGGACTCATGAGACTAAATTCTTCCAAAATAGTATCCTCCCAAGAAAGGGTTTCAGCAGTATGAAAAAAATAGAAATAAGCAAAGGGGAAATGACAGCCCTACAGTTCCCTGTGCCTGCACTTCCCTGTTGGATGTGGCAAGGGTGTAGAAATCTTCACTTTCCTACATCTGCAGCACAGCTGGTCTGTCTCTTATCTAAAAAAAGACATAGATATCTCTCAATGTGTCTTGCACTCCGTAAATTCTAATGCAGTGTTTTGCACCTGGAATCTCTAAAGAGTGGGTGGAGGTGGCAAGAACACAGGGAAGCACCTTGTGTGCAGCAGGGACATGGTAGATGTATATTGATGATAATTTCAGAGAGAGAAAAGGAGTGAATGACGTGGGGCAATCATAGCACAAATGGCCCATTTCTGTTGTTTTCAGGCCATTACCATTGCATCGTGAATTTCCTGACAGATGTTCTCTGTATCTGAGCACTAAGACTTGGACCTACATATTTTTCTGGTCAGGTCTTTGTCTTTCCAAATGAGTTCTCACTTTCTATTGAGCTGTAAGGGTCAGGAGAAAGCATCTGTAAGGCTACAGCAACTGAAACCCAGAAGATCCCGACAGAAAAAAGAATTTCCCACAACACTGGGAGCAGCAAGAGCAGCACACTGTGAAGAAAGCAGTAAAGCAGTACAGCAAGGATCTTTTAAATTGCTGAGCATGAACTAGTTCTTTCCAGAAAACTGGATTACAAATAATCCTATCTGTAAAATTACTAGGGGTGGAAAAAAAAAGGAAAAAAAAAAAACAAAACAGATGACCTCACTTAATCACTCTTCCAAGGAGAAAAAGAGCTTGGAACAGTTCTAAGACATGCATTTCTTTTCACAAAAGATCCTGATGCAATACCTGCACCAGTGCCCAATCTGGATTTTTCAAGTGAAATCAGCTTTGTGAGTCTGTTTGTGCACTCCCAATGTTAAGAAATGAAATCCATATCACATAACACAAACCTATACACTTTTCCCTAGTTGCCCTAATTGTATTCTGCTATAAAATGATCATCATGCAAATGCTGAAAGGGAAAGAACTTGCATGCTAATGGAAATCCTCTCTGTTACTGTAATCTATTTATTGAGGCGTTTCAATTATTTTTATATTAAATAAAGAAAAAAGAAAAGAAATATGAGTACACAGAAACTACGGAGTAAAGGCATTTGTGATCGGATTAGTGAATCCAGAACAAAATCATCAATAGATGTCTTTATTATTAAAATAGAATAGCATTTTTCACTGAATGATTAGCCAAAGTTTCAAAGCCTTGCAGAGTTGTTTCTATTAGCATAAGAAATCAGCAGTGCAAGGCAATTGTACTCTTGGCATAATCTTAAAATAATCTTGTTTATTTACTCCCCTAAAAAGAGAGGAAGTATTTCACCCAAGGACCATTTTCCTGAATGCGATAGAGGTGAAAGCATCAGCAAAGACTGCTGTTCTCCTTCAGAAATTGCCAGATCTGCCATCCTGGAAAGCTAGCTACTTTCCACAGCACATGGCCAAATCTTCTTGAAAGGCTTCTGCTCTCTCGCTGGCAGGTTTCTAGCCAAAAAAAAAAAAAAAAAATTTTTGTTTACAGCAATGAGCTCCTTGTTCTGTCACCTTATCTCTGATACTCCGTAGTTCTTCATGGTCCTGGCTCTCCATCAAATTGGACCCAATAAATTAAAGGACCTTTTAAATAAAAGAAACCAGTTCCCAAGAAAGTCATAAGGACTTTTCTGGCTGACCCACATCTCCAGTTTGGGAAGGTGGGGAGGACCAGAGACCACACAGCAAGCCATCAGCAGCAGTTTTTTATCTTGGGAAGGATATAAATGCTTCCAGGACCAGAGCTGATTCACCCAAGCTTTGCCTGGGTATTGTCAAGTCCTTCCCTCCCAGACAGAAAGGTTCCAAGGTTTGCTTTCCCCATAGCACATTAGCTATGGCACCAGGCCAAGCATTTCACCTAGGAGCTAGGGATCTCTCTGTGTTCGTAATGAATTTGCATTTGCTTTTTACTGGTCAGCTGGTGCTGCCAATCTATTCTTACAAAGATCCTTTTCCACATGTCTTGCAATTCACAGGCTCTGTCTTTTAACTTGCCTCCTTCACATGTATTTATATTTTCTTCTTTTTCCCTAAAGTAAAACCACCACATAAAATTCCTTCTGCTGCAGCAGAGCAGACGGGTATAACCCTTTATTCTGATTTGTCATTTCAATCCCATGTTAACTGTGTTGTGAATACCTGTCAATTCCACTTATTGAACATCTTTGAAATCTGTGCTTGGGTAATGACTGAGACAAGTAAAACTCTGGTGCACGTCTTGGTTCTCAGCTTGAATATTTAAATCTGTTTCTTGCTGGTCTTAGTGTATTCATTCTATCTAAATTGCAATCTGTGCAGTTATTTGCCGGGGCTGATTTCTTTTTGTGTGTGTGCTTCATATTCTCCTCATGAAACCCTCTTACTTAGGCCACTCTTGGTTTATTATTCTTATTTTGCATATTCCTTTTATGATTTTGACACAGGCCTCATTTTATTTAAACCATTTTCTGTTAGGGGCTGGGAAGGAGGCTTTTGTATGAGAACAGGATGGAAGTCTAACACCACAAGAACCTTGTCTCCTGAACTGATCTAAGCTTTGTCTGTCATTTCTTATACTGTTCTGACAGTTTCCCAAAGGTTTCATCTAAGAACAGAAGTTTGAGGGCTCAGCCATAGTGCATGATTTGTCCCTTGCAACAAGATGGAACCTGACACAATCCATGGAAGTGTAGCTTAACATTTCAAACATGCCCAGAGATAACAGTCACTTTGCAGCAGATGCTACCAAGTGTCTGATGAAAGCTGCACAATACATACTGGGAAATTCTGTTGCTGGTACAAATCTGGTGCATCTTAATTTCCAGCTCTACTCTTCTTACAAAAGCATTTTTTGTGATAGATATATTAAACCATATCTCCCCATTACAGCAGCAGTACTTTTCCATCACCTTTAATTATGTCAGACGTAGCGTGAGGCTCAAGCTCACCTCCATTTACCTGATGCATTACTGTCGTTTCGAAGGGCAGATGTTCTTACATCCCATGCTTCAACAAGCTCAGCTCTTTTCTATTGCTTTACAGAGACGTGGTTCCAACACGAGGTAGCGCTTGCGTGTGACACACCAACTGGATCTGTACTCCACATCACCATGCACACAGATGCTTCCCTTAAACTACTGCAGTTTGTCACCATTCTGCTCCAACACATCCACTGTACATTGGTTTTATGGCTCTACTTGGGATTGCTATTGCAATATTCTGGAGTATTTTTCTGTTTTTTTGTCATAGAAATGCTCATCCTGTACTGCTATCTGGAGACCAGCAATTCCAGTTCATAAGTGTTCAAATTTGTTTTCGTTCTGCAAGGGAGTAAGAAGCCCACTTTTTGAGAGGCCTCATAGCTCATATTTTGCAAAATTATTGATTTTCAGAATGAATAAATCCCAAGACTTTGACTTCCAACACTGGAGAGTTTTACACCCCGAAGAGACATAGTCTTGGCCCTCAAAATTGCATCTCTTCACCTTTCTTCAAATGGGCAACCTTCAGTGAACATTTCTGAGAGAAACTGAAAGCACATTTGATGAAAATCCAAATAAAGACACAGCCAGATTTCCTCACAATGTTTATACTGAACCTCTAGGCCTGAAGCCTTCATGGTGATCTTCAAAATATGTTTACCATACATAAAAATATGTATGCGTTTCAGCCTCTTTGTTTGCCACAAGCAGACTGGTCAGGTGGGCAATAGCAGAAGGCACAGAAGCATCACAATTCTTTAACAGACCTGACACAACTTTTAAGGCAGTTCCTAAATCCCCAGCCCAGCAGAAGGTGTGATGTGGGATGCATGGTAATGTCACACCATCCCTCCAGGAACTGTAGCTGTTAAGGTGTCAGCACTGTACACTCCAGTCACTTCGCCATCCTCAGATAAAGAGAAGGGAATGGCAAGATTATCTCCAATAATTCTCTCTTCTCCTGGCACAAGGGCCATCTCAGGGTACATGTAGCTCAAAGGCTGGCCTTCACTTCTTCCTACAAGACCTAAGGAAATATTTTTTTCTCAGACCTCTAAAGAAAGCTTACACCTTTATTTCCAAAACACCAAGAAAGGAAGGCAGGCTTTAAATAATATATTTCCAGGGTGCTTGTGTGCAAGTGTTGGGGATGGATGAACTCATTTGAACCGCAGAGTGGTTGAAAAAGTGGTATTCAAACAGCATACCTGAAGTCAGCCGTGCAACCGGTTTGCCTCTACAAAAAAAAGCCACTAAAGAGCAGGAGAGGTGCCTCAGAAAGGAAACTGCCACCACCATCAGCTTTCAGTCATGCTGTGAAGCTCCAGTACCCAGTGAGAGACAAAATTCCTGGCTGTGGGAGAGGGGCGACAGCTACCTTCTCCTTTCTCTTTGAGAGCAAAGATGAAAACAGCAGTTCGTTTAAAAGAAAGATCACAGCAATCCCTTGACCAGTCATTGGCAAGCAATTAGTGAGTTATAGGTAATGTATTTTGGTGAATTTGAAGAGAAAATTATTATGACAACACACTGAGAATAATCACCTGTTTTTCAATAGAATTCTTAAATTTATATTGGTAGTAATGACCTGAAAAATATCACTCACAATGTTTTTCCTTTTTACCTATTGAAAAAGACAAAACCAAAACCAAATGAACACAACACGGTGTTTGCGAGTCTAGACATAGACTGAGAAACAAGATGTGAGATCAGTGAAGCTAGTGTTACACCTTGCTAGACTGGAAACTAAAAGACCTTCTCACATGACCATATGGAAAGAAACAAGATCCCTCACAATACATGCTCCCAGGCTAGCACCTGAAGCTTATGTTTTCCTAAGTCCTTGGGACTTTGCAGCCTGTTCAGGCATCAGAGAAGAATTAAATGAGCAAGAATCCTTTCTTGTTGTTCTCAGTGGGAATTCTCAGTGCTAACCATTCTGAAATAATATCCTCAATATGCTGATTTCAGAGCACTTACACCCTGTGGGCGTTTTGTCCTCCGTGTAAATTCTAACTACAACGGAGGAAAACTGAATGAGTTGTAATTGGTTTCATCAACTGGACAGCAGAAATAGATAGATGCAAACATATCACAGAGGATCTTCATCAGAAAATGCTACTCTCTACAACATTCTGGGACCATGTGGACTTCTCTGGGACCGTATGTGTCTTCTCCAAACTCACAGGTCAATACATGTATAATGTGCTCAAATAGTTGAGGCTGATCTTGTACATTAAAAAAGCTGAAGAGAAAAATTCACTTCCCTTTTAGAATATTACTGAATTTAACAGAGCGTCTGCTGCTTGAGTATAACAATGCCAACGAAACCAATCAAATCAATTTCCTCCTCCCTGGAACTTAATCTATTGCTACATTGAATGTTATCACCACAGAGAGAAAAACTCAGCATCTGACATTAGCCTGGAGTGAGGTTTCCCTATGATTTTCAGAAAAAATCCTACTCTACATAATCAAACGCCTTTCTGTTGAGGTTGAGGTTATTAATACTCAGTTGAAGCTTGTATTTTGCTTTGATTTAAGCAATTAAATTAACTTCCTTATATCAGAAGATATAAAATACCTTTCCGGCATCAAAACTCACCTCAGCTTTGTAGCATTGCAGATGATATTTATTTAGGTATTCTGGCAAAAAAAAAAAACTCTGAGGCCGAGGTCTAGGGAATCTTTAAATATGCAAGTAACCCAAGAGATATGAAAGACTAACAAAGCCCAGTTTCACCTTGCTGGTAGTTGACTTCTGCTTCTGGCCATTGCACACTTTTCTTAAATGAATGTCACCATCTGTTAATGTATGAAAGATCTTTAAAAGAGTAATATTTAAGAGAGTTACTAGAAATAAGTAATGTGATCCTGTGCAATCTGCTTTAAGTGATCCTGCTCTAGAAGGGGGGTTGTACTTGATAATCTTTAAAGGTCCATTCCAACCCCTACCATTCTGTGATTCTGTGGTGTTAAGACAGAAAAAATTGTCTTTAGTATCTGAAGAGCACTCAAAAGATGTTTATTGGCAATTCTGTCAGTAAATTAATGGGACTTCTTGACTTTCGTTTTCCATTTGCTGTTCTCTCTACCTTAAATGCCACTTAGAGTTAAAAATCTGGTATCTTTTCTGTTTTCTTAAAAGCCAAACAAGATACTTTTCCTTAGATGAGGCCTTCATGATTATTGCTACCATTTGGGAAGCAGTAGTTTTCCACTTCTGCTTTGAGGATTTTTTTTTTAAACTATTTTTTCTTAATTCTATTACATTTACCTTCCATTAACTTTGTCTCAGCTAATAATAAGAATTTGATTTAGCTTTGCAGCTTAAAAATTTGGAGTGTCTTCTGATAATATGCTTTTTAAAGCAGTGCCTTCCCACTTTCAGTCTGCCTGCCTGATAATGGTCCTATTAAGATCTAGAGAATGACTAGAAATCCAAGAATTTCACCATTCTTACCATAGATTTCTCAACACAATTTTAACATGTGAAAAGCTCCACTATCATTTCATGACAGCTTTTCATTAGTACATGGGATAATCAGAACTGTGGACCTATGCATTATAACAGAAACACTGTATTTAAAATCCAGTGCGCTTAGAGTTCATGTTATGAAGATTTTTCTTTCATTTAAAACTATATTTAGAAAGAATACAAAATATTGCAACAATCAAGAAGGGGCAATAAGGAATCCAAACATCTTATACAGTAGGTACAAGCTCAGGGAAAATGTGAGTTTACTAGAGCTCTGGGTACTGCCAAACTCCTTATGTGAACACAAAGCAAGAGTGGGTCTCAGAAAATCTCTTCTGTGTCCAAAGCAAAGGTGTATCTGTAACTGAAATTTATTTTAGATTGGAAGGGTTAGGTGATACCATCAGTATTTGCTTCCTTTTAATGGGAAAAAAGGATTCAAATATGCATGTGTGTGCATGTCTGAGATGCACAATTTCCTGTTCTTTCCACCTGAGAAAAAAATGGAAAGGCAAATCTTCTGAGTCCTCTCTATCTCTTGGGGGAAAACACCATTAGCCACGAAAATCAGGTGGAAGCCACTCTTGCTTAATACAGTGGAGATCAGCAGACATTCCCTGGTTTTGTCAATGTGAGAAAAGAATCAATAATGAGCATTTTAGAGTTCTCAGTACTGGGAAGGCCTACAGAAATATTTCACACGTGCATTTTTAGGGTCAAGTTACAAAACTGGTTTAAATAAAGCCAAGTAAAAAATACAAGAATAGGACTTTAGCTTCAGTAGTCCTCTGCCCAAGGACATCTTTCTTGCTACATGCAGTACCCCATCACCAGGCTATGTTTTAATTACATGAGCAATGTGCAAAACTAAGTCTGCTTTCTAATATTTTGATGTGGTATTCTCTGTATCTCTAGGAAATTAAGATCCCTGCTGTGTTCACTCTCTCCTGAGAGTTAAACAGTGAGTGTCATTACCAAAGACAAGAGGTATGCTCTGTACTGGCAGTGGGGGAAAAGCTGACATCCTTCCATTTCAGCACATTATTTAAACCCCCTTCACACCTACAGTAACTCTTGGAGATAAAACCATGACATAACAATTAAAAGCATTAACCCCAGGACATGCCAGACATTAGTAGCCAGAATAACTTCCTATTAATTAGTGTACCACTTAGTTCAAGATTTTCAGTTCTTTTCTGGAGCGTAAAACCTGCAATGCCACAGCATAGGATGAATTTGCTGCTGCAGCTGCAGCACTCAAATCTGTTGTGAACTCTCTGTCTTCTAGTTCAGAGTCACACCACTACAGCTCTCTGAAATGACCAGATATAATTGGGTTCAGTAGAGTTCAAAGCTATGCTCCAGCTTCCTCCTCAAAGTTCAGTGGCAGCTGAAGCACATTGAAATGCTGGGAGAGTGGGAGGGAAGTTATAAGCAGAACACGTTCAGGTCTGCTGTTAGATGCCAGGACGAAGTACACAACCAGCTTTTGGTTGAGCTCAAGAACTCAGATGTGTTCCCCTGGAGAAGACTTTATCTCATCCTCTAATTGCTGCAAAACATATCTCACTTTTGCTAATGTACTTTGCCTATTTCATGGCTTGATACTTCTGAGACTCATTTAGTGCTTTTTTTTTTTTTTTTTTTAATGTATGTCAGAACTTTCTCCTGAGATTTCTCATTCATTATATTTATTTTCTTGGACATGATTTAACAAACCATCCCTGAAGATTTTGCAGCTATTAACTTTGTTGAACAGTAGCTCAAGTGAGAGTTAAAGGCAAATGGTCTAAAATCAAGTAATGGGCCAAAGCACCCCCAGGGTATTCATCTGCCCCAAACTAATTTCAATAATTCTTTCCTATAAGGACCAAAAATGGGGGGGAAAAAAATATTGAAAAAAGGAAGTTCTGTTGTTATTGATATGAGACCATAAAGCACAAATACAGATAAGCATAGTAGTATTAGGGTTCTTTTGTCTATTTTGTTTAGATAGTCAGAAGATTCAAATCTTTACCCTCACTCCTGGTTGATCCTTTTGCATTGTCCTTTCATACCTCAGGTTCACTCCTGTAAGCTCTAGGCCAGCAACAACACTGCGCAGATACACTGCCATGGGACAGCTGTTTGGCTTACATTGTTCTCAGTGAGAGCTCTCAGCTTGTAATGACCTGGGCTGATGTTCACTAGCAACCTTATTTTGGGAAGAAGACCTACTTGCTGCTACTAAAACTCAGGAAGCTCTAAGTGGCAGTGTAGTTAACTCACTTTGTATGTTCTTCAGAGAAGGATATGAAGAGTAGTATACTGTATAATGTAACACATTCATATAATCTTGGCCACCCTGCAGGCTGTAATTGCAAATTAATTTCTGATTAACAGAATGTGATGAAGAGTCTGAGTGCCCAGAAGTCCATCTGGTTTTCTCCAAATACACCAGCTGTACACAACTGAGAATGCCTGTCCATTAGTTCTGTGCACATAATTCCAAACAGTACAATTTCTTACAAAATATTATTTCTTTCCACAAACCTTGCCTCACCAGCGACTGTGCTCCTTCTTGAGAACACTGGTTAGACATACATGAATAAAGAGTCATCATTGTTGCTGTATATAATTCACTGGTTTTCAGCAGAGGTTTCATGTGTCTCTTCCTGACACAAGCAGACCTAGCCATGTGGCCATTTGTTTGATTTTGAATATTTCAGTATTAAAAAAAATAGAAAAAGAAGTCCTTCAAATCAAAATAGCCTCCGAGTAAAGTGTAAATTAAAGCAAAATCAGTTTGGTTTTTTTTTTTTTTAATGTCACATTTTCTGTTCTGCAAAGTCACAGTGGAGAGCCAAAAGCATTGGCCAGCAGCATCGACACCCTACAATATCGAACAAGCTATAGAGCCACATGTGAAAAATACTTTGCCAAATCTTCTATGATATTTCTTCTAGTCTTTGAGTTACTCTGGATATCTCAGTCCAGGGTTCACTGCTGTTTAGTTAAATTGCTGAGTATAAACCTACCTTTAGAAGGATTTGGTTTTTCAATATTTCATGAGAATGAAATCTGATGAATCATCTTCATTAACACCTATTACTTTTGAATCAGGTCACCTGCCAAGTGCTATTAGGGTTTCCCCATGCCAGTACAGATGGGTCTTTTTCATAGCTTTTTTTTTTTTTTTTCTGCAGTAAATTATATCCTTAAAAACAAACAAACAAAAAAAATATTCTCTATCAGCCTGAAACAATTCATGAGCAATATAGCTGGAAAGAAATTGAGGGGATTAACAAACAGGAGTGCTAGGTGATTGCCATTACCATCTTAGCAAAGGTCCAAAATTATGTTTAACTCCATCCCTTTCACTTCTAGTGTCAAACAGGTTATTTAATTCAGGTCTTCTGGGACAATGCTTTAACCAGTCAAAAATACAACAAAGTTACTTGTGCAGCTACTGAGTTTAAAAAGGAGCTTTCACTTTGTATGTGAAAGGAAGTATTTATTCTGAGACATTTATTTTTTTTCCTCTTTTTTTTTTTTTTTTTTTTTTTTGCTGGGGAAAAAAAAAAAAAAAGAAAAAAAAAAAAAAAATTGTTTCTTGCTTCAGNCATTGCTTCATGCTTCAGGTTGAACTGAAAATTTTTCATATTCTCTGCTCAGCAGTCCAACCAATAAAATCTATTATTTCACTGTGCTACTTCTAACCTTTCTATTTCATTCAAACTAGGTTTACACAATTTGCTTCCTAAAAAGCCATGGCATCAAGGTCTGTAGAAGAGTCAGGGTCAAAAATCCACTGTTTTTGAATACACCTACAATACACACAGATTTGCATAATAGACCCTAATGCCTCCTTCACAATCATTATGGTCTATTGAGTAAATAATGTGTCTATTGAAAACGGTTGAAATACCCATTTAGTTGATAGACTCTATTGACTCCTAATAAGAAGCTATTAGAGTTGAATAAATATTATGCATTTTAAAACTCTCCTAAATATATTCCATTTCCACATATTTTCATATTTACACAATGGCCTATAAAGAATATGTTGTATCTGCTCACAGACAGCTCCAAGAAAGAGCTTCCCTTTTAGCAGAGTATTTTCTTAACCTTGCATTTATTAAGGTAGGTTGTATTTGGGTGGTTTTTTTTTTTTTTTTTTATGAGATCAACATGGGGGATCGAAATCAAAACAAGAAAGAAAATTAAACTACTTGAGTTGGTACTTAAATAAAATTTAGCTTTATGTTTTTAAAGAGTTAGCACAGGATTTAGCTGTGCTTTCTTGGGCTTATATGTGGGACAGCACAACATGTCCTTTATTGTAAATTGTTTAAATATGCAAATACATAGAGAAGAATGATTGTGGTTAGGTAATATGTAAAATTCATATTTGTATTTACTCGGCCTTTAATATTTTCTTGAGATCTGAAAGAACATCTCAAGTTAAAACATACTTTGATAATTAAGCATATAGAAAATTTTGCCTAATTCATAGCAATTCTGAAGCAACTGGAAGTATTTGTGCCTGTTCAGCATAAAGATCAGGCTCCAGATGTGCCTTATACTCTCTTGTGTCTCATCTTGGAGTTTCAGATCTTGGATTCTGGATTGCATGTCCTGGACTCCATTTGCTGCTACACGGACATAAAAAGTATCTGCGACTCAAAATGTGTATGTGAGTGTCTCCTGAATGTGTTTATTTCAAGTAAATCAAGCCAGGGAAGTGTCTGCTGCTGTTCTGTTCAAGCAGACGATTCAACTGCTCGTAAAGAACAAGTAGCTCCTTCCTTTCCTTCCTTAAGGCCTGAACAGGTACAGGTAGTGACAGAAGTGATCACTTTATACATTTTCACACCAGCTGACTCCATGTTCTCCAGCTATTACAGATGCTGTTCACATATTTAAGTACATTCCTGGATCTCATCAGCCTCTGTATCCAGAGGATACAGAGCATCTCCCCTGTGAAGAGAGACTGAGACACCTGGGGCTGTTTATCCTTGAGAAGACTGAGAGAAGATCTGATCAATGTCTATAAATATCTAAAGGGTGGGTGTCAAGTGGAGGGGGGCAATGTCTTTTCAGTGGTGGACAGTAATAAGACAAGGAGCAATGGATACAAATTTGAACAAGGAAGATTTTGCCTCAACACAAGAAACTTCTTTACAGTGAGGGTGACAGAGCACTGGAACAGGCTGCCCAGAGAGATTGTGGAGTCTCCTTCTTGGGAGACTTTCAAAACCCACCTGGATGCATTTCTGTGTGAACTAGCCTAGGTGATCCTGCTTTTGGCAGAGGAATTGGACTCGATGATCTCTGGAGGTCCCTTCCAACCTCTAATATTCTATGATTCTCTGATTCTAGAAGACCACCAGTAAAACTTACCAGCATTTTGGAACAGAGTTCAAAGATTGAGGCTATTCTTCACAACCCATATGAGCCTCACAGGAATAGGACATATCTGTACATGAAGGCTATGTATAGACATGGAGAGCTTGTTTTCATAGGTTGAGCTAAGTTCCTTGCAGGTCTGACAACACAGTCAATTGACTGTCTACTCTATTATACCTCTTCACAAGCTCAATTTTCCAAAAGGTTGCCTTGACTGTATATCGCTATGATAGTGTTATGCAAATTGTTTTCTCAGTTTATTTAATTTGATGTTGGCAAGAATGGAGGGTTAATGGCCTTGGCACCAACACATCTTGCTGCTATTTTCCAGTTAGTTCCTCGAATATCTGAATGCTAGAAAGTCTTCTTCAGTCTCACAATGAGAAGAACAGAAAGGTCTAATTATTAGTAGTATTATTTAGCCCGATCCCATTTGAACTATAGATGTTGAGATACATCTCATTTGGTTGTTTCATTCATCCCTTTCCTCTGCAATCTACCATTGTCTTTTACATTTTAGTCACTCTGTACATGTGGCAGAAAGTGTGGTCAACAGGCCTCCCCCTTCTCCTTTTTCTCCATCATCCTTATTGTGATAGGTCCTTACTCAATGATCACCAACCCATCTGTGAGGGGCAGAATTCTTCCAGATCACTGGCTTGTGAAGAAAGCATGATGCTGAGATGTTTTCTATATTCTTATACCCTCTATGTGTTAAATAAATCTCTGAAACTGAGTGGTACTGAACTGCCAGTGAGAATGACTGTTAATGAGCTGGAAAAGACTGTAGGTGTCCCTCAATATTGCAGATACAGAACAGCCCTACCTGTAACCTCCATCTCCAAATCACTTGTCTGCTCACAACCACTTTCTCCTGGCTGTCAGAAAGGCAGAGACAAATGCATCTTGTGACCTGCTAGGGTCACAGCTAGTGTGTTTTACAGCCAGGACATTGAAGACTATCCTTGCTGATGTTTCTAACTGATTGGTGAGATGAAGAAGTTAGAGAACTGGATGAAAAATAACAAGCTAGGAGAGAGATAATTAGGTTATCACATTTTAAAAATATTATTTTAATTGTAGCAAATTTACATATATGTTCTCAATGATTTGTACGTCACTTTATTTCTGTCTTTCATTGTCCCTGGATAAACTTGACAACACAATCTGATCACTTCTCCTGGATGCCTGTGGTTTGACTAAAAGTTGATGATATTTTCAGTTTAATCTTTTGTTCCTCTCCTCCTTTCACGCTCTATACCTCTGGCTCACAGGCAGCGTTTGCAACAGTAGGGGCACTAGAAAGCCTAGAAGCCAAATAATGCTAATAGAGCAAACAGAATGTAATTGCTTATGTGTGCTGGTTATATCCTGAAACAAATTGTTTCTTAATGCTGAGGTCAGACAGGGTTTAATTGGGAGAAATACAATTGGTGTAAAATTTTGCAGCAGGCTGTTTGTTTGGTGTCATGCCAAGTCAACATCAAGCCTTTCCAAATGGAAATTTTCATTAAAGGCCATTGGCAGCCTGGTTAGGCCAAGTTTCAACTCTTTTGAGTCTCTTGGTAACATGAACCTGAAACTCAGCATATCTGCTTCCTAATAACAGACTGTCCCTATTGCAACTGTTCTCCCACATGCACACAGCTTCTACATATGTAGTAACACGTGTACTCAAGATCTACAATGGCTACTTTTATTTTAGTCTGAATCTGTCAAGATCTGCATGCAGAGAGGACTTGAATTCAGCTTTAAGATTGTGGATAAATGACATTTTATTTTCATGTTGTTTTCATGTCAAAGATAGAAAAAGAAGTCTTTGAACCTCATCAGAAGAAGGGAAATTTCTATGTCCTTTTTGCTGGGTCCTTTTTTTGTTCTGTTTGTACCACTCTGTGCAAAGTTCTCAAGGATTCTTACTGATGCTCAAAGCACTGATACTGCTCTTTACACTGATGTCGCAGCCCCAGTGTTTGTTCTGCCAAGGTTAAGGCTGTATCAGCATTCCCTGCTGTTGAAGAGAAAAATGTTAATCTTGACTGAGAAAATTTGCTTCGAGGTGATTTTTTTTCCCCAGTTCCCTAATCTGTGAGTTAAATTGATGCTCCTAAAACTAAGGGATGGGCATTCTGGATTGTAGCAAGCAAGCATTGAAGGCTTCTTCCACTCACCAGCGTCTCAGTTTGTGTTCTTTTCTTCTTATTCCCATCCTGACATGGTAAATACTGATGAGTAACCCACAAAGGGAGTGTAGCCTGGTGCATGCCACAGTCCATGGGCTTTAAAGCTGAGCTATCAGGGATACTTCAGAAAGTGCTGTCAGCAAAAGGCAGGAGCAGTGGAGTATTTATGGCTATTATGAAAGCTGACTAGGCTGGCAGGCGAACTAGTAGAGATGGAGGGAAGTCTTACAAGCCAAGCTAGAATTGCAAATATGATAAGCCAGGTTTTAGGATGAAGAAAACACTGGAAAGAAAGTGGCAGAGACCAAAGTAGATAGCCATTGTATAGTAATTTGTTAAAGGGGGCCTACAGGAAGGCTGGAGCAGGACTATGTACAAAGTCTTATAATGACAGGACTAGGGGCAGTGGGTTTAAACTGGCAGAGGGGAGATTTAGACTGGATGTTAGGAGGAAGTTCTTTACAGTGAGGGTGGTGAGACACTGGAACAGGATGCTGAGGGAGGTTGTGGATGCTTCCTCCCTGGAGGTGTTCAAGGCGAGGTTGGATGAAGCCTTGAGTGACCTGTACTAGTGGCAGGTGTCCCTGCCTATGGCAGGGGGTTGGAACTGGTTGAGCTTTGAGGTCTGGTCTTGATGGTCTAGTATTGAGGTCTGTGGTAACGGGTTGGACTTAATGATCTTTGAGGTCTCTTCCAACCTTGGTGATACTGTGATACTGTGATACTGTCCCTTCCAACCTTGTCATTCTATGATTCTATGATTCTATGAAAGTAAACTGGAACCTTTTCATTTCAGTATCTCCTTGGACTGATTAAGACTATACCTGAACCAACATTTACAGAACCACCTCCTCCCTGAATGTGACCTTTTCTCTTTTTTTGTAGCTTTTTAGCCAAATGCCTGTGTTTGATTCCTATTTTCTCTCAGTCTTCTGCTCTTGGTATCTTTGAAGGAGTGGCATGCTGTGCACCCTTTCCTCTTTGCTTAATATAGACCAGCTGAGGTACACTGCCACCTCTATCCGCCTTCACCCCCTCAACTATCTTGCTGTATTTATGTGTTGGATGAGTCCTTATCCTTGTTTGTTGGATGAATCTTATCCCTGGCCTGCTCTATCTTCCTGGCTGCTGTTCATATGCACAGCTCATAGCATCAATAGTTAACCATATTCTCTGTGGGCAAGCATGTGTGGAGAAAGAAGAAAATAAAAACCAGCTGTGCTTTTGCTCCTTATCTCTGTCTCAATGTTCCAGTTAGGGTCCACTCTTTATAGCAGGGTTTAAAAAGGGGCCATGAAAGTTTGGCAAGTAAGAACATAATTATGGGACTATCCACTGCACGTGCATGGCCTTCTACACAGCAGTACCTTGAAATATCCATGTTATCAAAGGTATCAAGAATCTCTGCATAGTGGTTTGGAGATTTAACTGGATTTTTCAGAGTTTAGGGAGAAAAAGAATCTTTTATCTAGAATTAGATCTTTTTCAGTTTTTTGGGGTTTGGGGTTTTTCGTTTGGTTGTTTGGTTGGGGTTTTTTTTGTTGGTTTGGTTTGGTTTTGTTTGTTTGTTTGTTTGGGTTTTTTTTGTCCACAGGTAGGTCTTAATGGCTGTCAGTTTCACTTTCAAGGTTGGCTTTAATAGGTAGGAAAATCCCTTGCTTTGTATGAAAAGGACTCTCAGCATTATTCAGTGGTGCCAACTAGCTATACTTCATAAGCTGCCAGGTGATGGTATGTTGTACAGTTTGTGCAGGAAGCAACAAAGGAAAATGATGGTTTGCTTGTTGCTTTTGCTTTTCTTCCCATTAGTGCAGGTAGGGACTGTGTCTGCCCTCCCTAAAAAAATTGCCAGAGTACAGACATTTGCATCACACATTACAATCTCCTTCTAATCCTAGTCTGAAGGAAAGACATGTAAATGTATTTTGGGTAATCAGCAAATGGCACAACTAAATGGAGGCGCCACACATATTCTGCATATTGCTGTTTCTGTTTTTCCTTTGTTTCTAGCATAATAAACCCAGGGCATATTTCATGATGCCAAGCTGTGGTGTTGATTTTTCATGGTGTTGTTACAGATTTCATGTCTTTGGATCCCTGGCTGAAGGAATACAGCAAGGTCAAAAATGAGATGTGGATCATGATCCATGCCTTTGTGGCTCAGAACCACTGAATGGCCCTGGAAAAAACATTGCACATGTCAACTCGAAGTTCACCTTCATGAACACCCTGATAGCCCAGCTGCTCCCTCACTCCCATAGAGAATACACACGCCTCCCCTCCAACACCCCCCCACACCACCACCACCCATCCCCACTTAACTCTCTTGGGGTTGACTGGCTACTTAGGGTGCCCTTGGCAGAGACAGGCAACATCATTTTTTCCTTCATCAGACAAACAAACAAGCAAGCAAGGTAAAAGAGGGCAGCAGCTTGACTGCCTTTTGTTGAAGTTTTGTTAATTTGAGGTTTAGAGTTTCTCACTTTATAAAACACATTTTCATGCATGCGTGACTATGAATGTGTGTATAGAGCTCTGGTTCCAGCATCACAGTAGAGGATCAGGTGGTGAGGTGGGGGTTGGANGAAAGAAAGGAAGGAAGGAAGGAAGGAAGGAAGGAAGGAAGGAAGGAAGGAAGGAAGGAAGGAAGGAAGGAAGGAAGGAAGGAAGGAAGGAAGGAAGGAAGGAAGGAAGGAAGGAAGGAAGGAAGGAAGGAAGGAAGGAAGGAAGGAAGGAAGGAAGGAAGGAAGGAAGGAAGGAAGGAAGGAAGGAAGGAAGGAAGGAAGGAAGGAAGGAAGGAAGGAAGGAAGGAAGGAAGGAAGGAAGGAAGGAAGGAAGGAAGGAAGGAAGGAAAGAGAAAGAAAGAAAGGAAGAAAGAAAAGGAAGAACGAAAGAAAGGAAGGAAGGAAGGAAGGAAGGAAGGAAGGAAGGAAGGAAGGAAGGAAGGAAGGAAGGAAGGAAGGAAGGAAGAAAGAATATTCAGATCACTCATACCAAAGAGAGTGGTTGCCTCTTGGTTGGATTGGGGTTTTTTTATTGTTGTTGTCTGGGGTGGGAGTGTTTTGGTTTGTTTTGGTTTGTTTTTTTCCTTTCTGAAGTTATTTAGCTGTTTTTAGCTGGCTGGATGCAGAAGCAAGAATTGTAGAGTTCACTCAAGGCCTTGAAGATAAATTCACAATTCGGTTTTGCAAGCAAATAAAAGTTGACTTTTGCAATGGAGATTTTATATTCCTTTTTTGTNTGGTTTGGTTTTGTTTGTTTGTTTGTTTGGGTTTTTTTTGTCCACAGGTAGGTCTTAATGGCTGTCAGTTTCACTTTCAAGGTTGGCTTTAATAGGTAGGAAAATCCCTTGCTTTGTATGAAAAGGACTCTCAGCATTATTCAGTGGTGCCAACTAGCTATACTTCATAAGCTGCCAGGTGATGGTATGTTGTACAGTTTGTGCAGGAAGCAACAAAGGAAAATGATGGTTTGCTTGTTGCTTTTGCTTTTCTTCCCATTAGTGCAGGTAGGGACTGTGTCTGCCCTCCCTAAAAAAATTGCCAGAGTACAGACATTTGCATCACACATTACAATCTCCTTCTAATCCTAGTCTGAAGGAAAGACATGTAAATGTATTTTGGGTAATCAGCAAATGGCACAACTAAATGGAGGCGCCACACATATTCTGCATATTGCTGTTTCTGTTTTTCCTTTGTTTCTAGCATAATAAACCCAGGGCATATTTCATGATGCCAAGCTGTGGTGTTGATTTTTCATGGTGTTGTTACAGATTTCATGTCTTTGGATCCCTGGCTGAAGGAATACAGCAAGGTCAAAAATGAGATGTGGATCATGATCCATGCCTTTGTGGCTCAGAACCACTGAATGGCCCTGGAAAAAACATTGCACATGTCAACTCGAAGTTCACCTTCATGAACACCCTGATAGCCCAGCTGCTCCCTCACTCCCATAGAGAATACACACGCCTCCCCTCCAACACCCCCCCACACCACCACCACCCATCCCCACTTAACTCTCTTGGGGTTGACTGGCTACTTAGGGTGCCCTTGGCAGAGACAGGCAACATCATTTTTTCCTTCATCAGACAAACAAACAAGCAAGCAAGGTAAAAGAGGGCAGCAGCTTGACTGCCTTTTATTGAAGTTTTGTTAATTTGAGGTTTAGAGTTTCTCACTTTATAAAACACATTTTCATGCATGCGTGACTATGAATGTGTGTATAGAGCTCTGGTTCCAGCATCACAGTAGAGGATCAGGTGGTGAGGTGGGGGTTGGAGAAGTAAATATAGTTTCTGCCGTGTGATCATCCTTCCTCTGTTTTTAAAACCTCCACAGCCTTCTCCTGAATTACCTCTTGGGTATCTTAGTAACAGATATGATGGCCCATTCTTTAGGGCACTTAAAAAACTAGAAAATATACTGCCATTATAGAAAAAAGCAAACAAAACTAATGAGATGAAGGTGTTGTCATGGAAGTGTTACTTACAAGTATGGAAGGGGCAGCTGCCCTTCACTGAGCTCTGCTGAACAGCCAGAGCATGAAGCAGTGCTCTCTGTCACGTACAGCCAGGAGGCTGCAGGCTCTGTAAGTGCTGTTTGTACAGATGACGAGTCCCCTGCCAAAGCGGGTGATCAGTAGACCAGGGTCAGAGACATTAACACACTCAAAGACACATTGCTAGATGATCACTTGTTCTGGCTATTGCCATGCAGAATGCACGTTAGAGGAAAGCTTGGCGAGACTGAGTAGCACTGAGCCTTTCTATTTGCATGCAGTACAGGAAAGGAAGAAGTGCTTGTCTCCTGTTTAAAGACAGCTACTGCTGCTTCACTGGGAGCTTTGGCCTTTTCAGTGGGGAACCCAGGAGACAGGCTGTCAAAACAGAATTCTCTTGTTCAAGCTACCAAGCTTAGGAAGTGGGGATAGTNTATTGTTGTTGTCTGGGGTGGGAGTGTTTTGGTTTGTTTTGGTTTGTTTTTTTCCTTTCTGAAGTTATTTAGCTGTTTTTAGCTGGCTGGATGCAGAAGCAAGAATTGTAGAGTTCACTCAAGGCCTTGAAGATAAATTCACAATTCGGTTTTGCAAGCAAATAAAAGTTGACTTTTGCAATGGAGATTTTATATTCCTTTTTTGTATTTCCCCTACTTTGTACAAATCTTTCTTGAAATCTCTGTAGTAATTCTCACTAACTACTACGATGCCTATCGTGCACTGCAGGAAATCCCTCCATTTTCATTTTGTTTTCTTCAGTCATGTCAAATTCCTTCTCCTTAGTAATCCCCCTTATTCCCTCAAGAGCTGAGAGATTTAATTGTTAAATTTGCATAGTAACTAAGCAAACAAACTCTCCAGTCTTGTGTAGACCTTTAGTCATTACAGGCTTCATTTTAGTTATAAATAACTTATTTCTTTATGCTTAGCCATGATGGCATTTCATACCCAGAAGGCTGGTGCAGAGAAATGATTGAGGCACAGTCCTTATAGCCCTTTTGTTTTTAGGCCTGCTCTCTTACAGCGCATCTTATTGCAAGATTATTTTGAGAATGGGTCTTTGCAGGTCATGTTTGCCCTTTCTCTACAGCTCTACACGTGATAAAATATTCCTGCCGTAAGTAGCTTCTCTTTGATAGTAATATACCTCTCGTAATAATTCTGAATATCAGAAATAACTTAAATTCTATTCAGTGCACTGAGACACAGTAAATACAGAAGCATTTCTTCTCTTGTTGGAGTACAATGAGATGGTTTGATTTTAAAGATGATTTGCAAGTATGGGCATTTGCAGGGTTTCCGCAGGGCATGGGAAAAGTGTGACATTGTTGCATTGAACAGAAAACAATGCAGTTGTAAGTTCTTAAAAGAAGTCCATGATACCTCAAAATAACATTTAGTCTTTTGAAGTTATAACACAGACTACAGAGTGATAGAATTGACAACAGAGAGCATCACATGGCTCTTGCAGCCAGATTACTAGACTCAGCTGTTCAGAGGTGTGGTGGCACCTTGTTGTCATTAGTGGTGCAGATTTAGTATTCAAGACTATGATGCTAAAACTCTTCACAGTTTCCTCTGTATCTCTACTATACTCTGTTCTACTTCTTTTTCCTGCAGCAAACTGGCTTGACAAACTACAATCTCACTAATGGAAACTCCACAGCTGGCAGGGAAGTATTGTACCAAAGAGGCTGCAGCCTGGGTGAAGGTGTGCAGAGATTCTACCTTTGATAGTGGCAAATTAAACTATTGCAAATGTCATTTCTCTGTGAATTGAAGATGTTTAAAGTTTTCAAGACCCAATAAGATGAAGCCCTGGGTAACCTGATCGGAGCTTACTGCAAACTGAACTTGCCTACGAGGGGCTAATATACACTTTTCTTAAAAAAATTTGTTCAGCAGGATATTTTAAAGCATGTATCACTTCAGGAGAAAGCTCACAATGCTTCAGATACAGATCACATTCTTGAGGTTTGCAAGATGTCAGCAAAGCACAGAATTCTCCTGACAACATCCACAGATCTGCTTACTTAGAACTAAGTATAGGAATTCAGGAAAGTAACATAGTCTCCTCCATTAGCTCTGCTTAGTCTTGCAAGCACAGTCAAGCTGACCATGACAGGAGCTGTCTGGCTGCACTGTTCCTGCTACCACCCACCAAGACTCTCCCTCCTCAAAAACAATGCAGCGTTGCTGCTTGTGATGTGATCTTTTGTGTAGGGTGCACACTCGATCTCATCCTCCTAAAACGAACATCTTAAGGCAGCTCTGTTATAATCAAGTCATGTTGGACAGTAATTTACCTCAGATGTCTTGTACAGATGGCAATGTTTTCAGAAGACTTACAAAAATTTAGTGTTCTCAGTAACTCAAAAATAATCCCTAATACACATGCCTTGAGGGAGTTGTGGAAATCTTGTGTATTTAGAACCCTGAACTGTGACAACTGCCACAGCCTTACCCTGTACATGTTGTCGCTGCGGTAGGAGAGGAATGCAGTTGTGTATTGACTGTCTCCTGTTACGGAAGGGGTAACTAATTACTGCGAGATGATATTTTAAAAATATTAATATATACTTTATTAATATTAAATATTCAGAACTCGCATCACCCCGATCACCATTTAATAATAATAACAGGCTCTTTGCAACATTATGGAAACTATATACAGGTTATAATAGGATCTAGAAATAACTATTAAATATATACATTAATTGAACTCGATTTAAACTGGAAGAGAAGGCTTTGCGGCCAGTATACCGCTTGCGGCTAATACGCCGCTTGCTCACTAGATGGACGCAAGGAGCAACTTTCTGCTTGTAGCAGAAGGCAATTAATAATTACAAGAGATTTTTGGTATTTACTCACAAAATATTATGGGACAATATGCAAAGCACGTGTCAGGGCTGCTGCTGGGCTGAAAGCTGCTAGTGGCTTTGGAGCTTCAGAAAGGAAGCAGACGATCTCTGACCTAGTCCTGGCTCTCTTGGCAGCAGGCTCTCGCGCAGCAGGACGTCTTGTGATATATAGTCTGGGCACGGTGTCACGCTGGCTGTGCAGGCCAGATGTGTGGAGGTACCAGAGCCTCAGCTCAGGACCAATGAGTCAGCAGGCACGGATGCAAGCAGACACACCTTGTAATGGCAAAAGCATGCACCCTGTGCTCCCTGCTCATCTCCTTTTATCCAATACAAGACTAATGGGCCTTTGGACACGAGATAGCCAATCAAATGGCAGTTAGCCAAGATTTGGCCATATTGGGTGAAGCCATAGGCTTGCTTTACCCTTTTTTGGGCAGAACATGGGCCTTGCACAAGGCAACCGTGTGCACCTTGTTTACCGCAGTTGCTGGGCAGGCCACAGACCCCAGACTTAGTGGCTCCAGGTTCTTTGACCCTTTTCCCGTGGTTGCTCTCCCCAAAACAGAAGAAGGGAGAGCAGAAAAACATGCCTGGGCAAGCCAGGACATGTACAAGCCTAATTTGGCCTGCTTAGGCCTACCACGACATCTCCTAAATCCTCCTTCTGGATATCTTTTACAGCCACAGACAAAGAAAACAACAATTTAGCTGCTTTCTCAATGTCAACTGTCTGCACTGAGTTTATCATATTGAACTGTGTAACTACATTTATGCACTAAACAGCAGTCAGGAGAGATGTGAGGCTCTGCTTAGCCTTGGAACATGTTGATATGTAAGGTAAGCCATTTCCCAGGAGTTATGAAATCAAGTAGGGAATGTAATCGTTGGATGTTTGGTTGTCTCGGATTCTTGTTCTTAGAGAAGAGTGGGAAAAAATGGGTCCTTTTCCTTGGGTTATGAGTCTACAAGAGCTTAACAAGGCAGTTGTGAATGAGAGCAACTATCAATACTTCCTCATACTGGGGCAGTGTTCTTTGGACTACGATGAAACTTAATTTCCTTGGATGTCTGACTAAACATTTACATGATTTAAGAACATGTAAAATCTTGCAAATGATATAACACAAGAATTCTGCATCTTTTTCTCATAAAAGCCACATTAAATTATCAGCCTAGTGCTTTCCCAGTGTATCATTTTGCTGATCTTGAAAAGGCCATCCTGGTATTGGAAGAGCAGTTATCTGAGTGATAATCAGTGCTGAGACCTCAGAGCAGTACAAAGAAAACTGAGAGCTATATGAACATTCAGCTGAAATTCTTTTATGCAGACAGTTTTCTCTCCACTAGTCTTTTGAACTCCAAGAGAAGCATAAGCCCTGACTCAGGCAATGCGGAGTGTTTGCTCTGGCACCCAAGCCAGCAGATGTGACTACTTGGCATCCTTTCCCCAGACTTGAACCTCATGGTATGTCTATGCCAAATGTATCCACATTATGCAAGAGTAATGGAAATTCGCCAGGCAGAGCAATGCTATGTTTTCCCAGATAAATGTTGCTCAGTTTAATTTTGAGGAACTGACTGATAAAAGCCTCAGTGATTACCTTGTTTACCTAGCTGTCTCCATTCTGTGAGATCCAGTACTTCCACTGGCACAGAGAATATATGAAAATTTTGAGGGAATGAGTGCATCAGAGGAGCAAAATGCCAGGCAAACCTCTTGGTGAAAGGTGAAGCACCTATCTGAGACCAAGGGTGTTTTTTCTCTTTGGAAGATAACTTGATTTGCACAGAAGGACCACTAAGAATATAGTTTGCCATCTGACATGATTCAAGGGACTTAAGATGCATGGTCACACTGGGCTGTTAATTTAACTTTTTTTCTTTTCTCCAATTCCAGGCAAAGCTCACCATGAGAAAATGTTGGTGAAAAAGGTCATTCCTGTTGAACTCCTGCTACACAGTATCTACAGAATACAAGGATGTAGAAACAAAATACAAACAAACAAACAAAAAGCATATAGAATTAGCCAACTGGAAGACATGAGTTAAAATTGAAAATTATCTTGATTATCACCACCCAGCCCTTCATTTGAATCAACTGAAAGTTGCCTATGGCCATTCTATCAGGATGAGACTTTTTATTTCATATTTACTAGTTCACACAATAATATAGTCTTGTTTCTGGCCATAGCATCTGATCACTAGCAAAACTCATAAAATTAGCGTGATTTGTTACCTTCAATGGTTAAAGGGCCTTGCCACAACCTGACACAGTTGTGTTCAATGTACTCGTCGCAGCCCAAATTAAGCAGAGTCAGGGTTATTCCACAGAGTGAGGCTTCAGCTCTGCAGTTGAGGAAAGCTGTAAACAGCCCACAGAGCCTATCTGAAATGTAACAAAGATACTGTCCTCCAACAACCGATGCTAAAACAGCTGAAGCAATTAATGTTTTTTTGTTGCAAGATCCTTCATTGTACAGGGGTGAAATGCTATTAAAATAGGAGGAACACCTCAGGTAGTAGCAGGGGATTGCAGCTACACTATTAGTGAAATTGATTACTTCAACAAATAGCCAGAAGTAGCTATTACCTCTCAAGTTATTTCCACCATGGTAATTAAGTTCTTGTTAACAAATTTCATCCATGAAGGAAATCCAAGAGAAACTGGCTTCTAATCATGGACTCAACCTTCAGAAGAGCTGAGGAAGAAAGGTAGTGAAACGCAGAAGTCCTCGTATTTACTATCCAAGAGCAAATAGGGAAAGGAACACTTTCACAGTGTTCCAAAATGCCATTTACAAACTGTTGGCCTAGAAAGAAAATCTTGGAAAACATTCACTGTAGATATTTAACCTAACCACCACTCTAATATGCAGCAAGCCACATTTATCCTGCAGGGATGCTGTGCAGATGGAGCATGGAAGACAAGTGAGGTGCTAATGTTCTCCAAAACTCCATACGAACAAGAGTAACTGCATAGCCATGGCTGGGTAGATAGTTCATCATGATTAACTTATTAAATTAAAATGTGCTTTAAAAAATAAATTATATCACAGTATCACAGTATCACAGTATAGCAAGGTTGGAAGAGAGCTCAAAGATCATCAAGTCCAACCCATTACCACATATGGATATATCGTGAGTTTCTCAGATATCCATTTTGTTGTCTGAATATCCAATTGTTGTCTGAGTTATTTGTTGTTCACGGGAATTCATTCCAACTTTAGTCAAAATAATACCAAAGCTCAGAATATCATATCAAAATCAGGTATTTCTATTCTTTAGCTAGTTAAATGAGACATTATAAATAAAGTTTCTGCTCTAACACTCAGATTTTTGAAACAGAAAATGGTCTCGTGAAAATAATGTGTAATATTTACTTAAAAGTCACTGTTTCAATAGCTAGCAGTACATTCATTCAATAGACTATTTGTGAAAGACAGCAGATAAAACATGAATAATCAAACAAACTATTTAAGTCATTTAAACATAGCATTAAGGGAGGGTTAAGTAATGTTTGCCTACTTGCAAATACAGTTGCCAGTTACATGCAGCAGACTCTACAGGACATACCTTCAAATCCAAGCTAAGAGAGCAGTTTATAGACACAAACTAAAACTAATTCTACTATTTCTTTCATACAAACTAACAAAACTGTAATTCTCAGCACAGAACAACTTCCGTTACCTAATTAATTTTTGCTTGTGAAATATAGAAGCCCACCACCATAAATCTCCAGTGGTGAAATATGGGATGCTATATACCTTGACCACACTCATCAGAAAAAAAAAATCAATGCTTCAAGCTCCCCTGATGGACTAAGTTGCTTGTTTACCCTCTGTGAATGTTCCCCCCCCAAAAAATTAAATTGTCCCAAGCTACTAAGCATGCTGTCAGCACATAATGACAACAAAATCTTATGCATAATAGAAGAATATTGAAAATAGGTGTACAGTTTTAGGCTGTTCTATATCATTCAGTGGTCCACTTGGTGTATTAAAATGTATTTTAAGATAGTATTTTGGTTTCATTCAATATCTGCTTGACACTTAGAAACAATTTAAGAGAATTAAGCTATTTCATTTTCTGCTTGTTATTTTTCCTGCTGAAAAGAGGAATACATTCCACAGAAGAGAAATTGCAGAGATGCAAGTTAAGCTGGGTGACAGGGATATGGAGTTAGCCAACATTCATGTTTCACTTTGCTAATGGATTACAAACCGTCTCTTTAGTTAGAAATGTATGGATAAAGAAGATTCACACAGTCTGATTTTTTCAGTGTAGTCCAACAGGATGCATTGTAAGTTATTCTTACAAAGTGTCAAAATGAGTCCAAGTGACAGATTATGTATTTGCTTACCTACATTTAACTCTGGCATCTCTCCATTCACTCACACTAGGGTAAATAAACTGAGGCTCTGGCTCCACATTCCCTCTTGTTTGATCTCACTCTAGATCAGTGGTGCCAAACTACCAGCACTGGCACATGCAGATCTGGGCTGGCACCAATGACAATGAGCAAACAACACTTTCAAAACACGTTTGACGCCAAATAGCAAAGAGTACCCTCACTACTTTGGGAGCTCATTGCTAGAAAGGCTTTCTGCTCTGAAATCCGCAAGTACCTCCTGTATGTGGGTGGAAAGGCCAACATGACATTTCCCTTCTGCAGCATGCCCAAAAAGGAAATTCACTGTATTTATTGCAAATGGTAACATATAGGGATTCTACTTACCCAGTTAATCCAAAACTTAGCTCAGTAATACACAAGAAGTGGACCCTAAACAGATAGAATTTTGAAGTCAACAGCTCCCCTTTTGAACCTTTTAACTTGTAGAGAACTTTTTCAGCACACAAAAGCAGGACACAACAAAAGAAAACCACCCCAAAACTAGTGAGGACACGTGAGAAAAGGGAAGAAACTAGGTATCTCTTCTCACTGGAATGACCTGGGACTTTCAATTCCTAAGTCTTCTAACAGACTTACTGGATTCTGGTAGTACCTATCCAGCACACACACCATGTTGCACTGCAGCCTGAAAGCATGAGAAGCACTGAGCAAACCCTCCCAAGGTGATGCATGAAGCAATGTGCTGGGAGCAGATCATTGATGCCTGTGCCTCCTGGATTATGGAGGACCCTCACCACTTACACCCTGAGGATGCCCTGCTCTTACTGAGCACATCAATGGCCCACTTTACTCCAGCTGGGAACCTGAGTGGCTAAGAAATTTCCTCTTAAATTACATCAGTCCTTAAACCTCACCCCAAAGACGTCATGAGAACATTGAGGCTGAGAAATACAAGGGCACAGGTTTGCTTGAAGGACTGTAAGATGCCATGGACTGTCTTCACTTCTGCATCATAACACAGCAAAGAGGACCCCCAGGTTTCGAGGCGGTGGCATACACACACCCATACCCTCTCCGAATCTGAACCCACTCAGTCCCCTGCCCATACCCACACTAACGCAAAGGCCTGAAGCTGCCCCCCCCTATTTCTGCTCCGAGCAGGGCAGCAGCACCGCGCCCTGCCTGCACGGGCTCGAGCGCCGGGCCGTGCGCGAGGCGCCACCACCAGAGGGCGTCACGACCCCACGTTCGGGCGTGCGGCTAGGCACGGCCCGGCCTGCTGCCCCTACCCGCCTCCGCTGCACTGCGTCCCGCTCCGCCTGCACAACAGCCGTCGAGGCTCCCTCCCCCACACCGCGGCACGGCCACCCCTTCGTAGGCGCGGCTCCTGCCTGTCGCCCCGGCCTACGGAGCCTCGTTCCTTGCAACCCTTCCCGACCCGCCCGCTTCTTGCCTGCCCCTGGCCCCGAACCCGGCCCCGGCCGTGCTTACGTCCCTGCGCAGTTTTGAGAGGGAGAAATGTGGGGGTTGTACGTTGTCGGGCGGCTTTGTTTACGGGCTTGGTCAGTGTACGCACATCCCCACCACCGCTGTGATTTGCGTTGTGCAGGGAGGGGCTTTCTGGTAAAATTATTTCACAGATCGAGGTCTGATACTGGGAGGCTTTGGTGGCTTGGACGTGACCTCCACTTTTCTTGACTAAACTCCCATATCAAAGAGTTTCTGTGTAGTTTTCTTTTAGATCGCAGCCCACCCTCTGCTTTTTGGGCAGCACTGCCTTTCTATTGTACGTGGGAGCACCACTGGGAAAAAAACGTTACAAATGTGAATTATCAACATGATTCTTTCAAAGTTCACATCCCACGAAGTTGCAGAGCAGAGCCAAGTGGATGGGAGAGGGATATTTCCTAAGAATCAACTGGTTGTTGCATAGCAAGAAGGGAAAAGCAATCCCCTTAAGACAGATATCGTTTCATGTTACAAATACAAAAGAGGCTAGAGAATTTTCAAAAGGAG
>WBNM01036866.1:28710-43535 GCA_013399055.1 Ramphastos sulfuratus | reverse complement strand
TGAGGAGAGCAGAGCAAAGGGGCAGATTCCCCTCCCTTGCCCTGCTGCCCACACTGCTCTTGATGCAGCCCAGGACTCGTTGTGGCCCTTTCCCTGGAGCTATTCAAGGTGAGGCTTGACAAGGCTCTGATCAGCCTGGTCTAGCAGAGGATGTCCCTGCTGACTGCAGGAGGGTCAGACTAGATGACCTTTGGAGGTCCCTTCCAACTCAAACTATTTCATTTTATTCAAACTAGTGTGGGGGGTGGTGTGTGGAATAAAAGCCATTCTCATCCAGATGCAATGCTCAGTGGGAATTACACAGTCTTGATGTTTTCTCCTGTTGCTTCTTGTTGCTGTTGAAGAGCAGACATGCACAAAAAAAAAACATTAAAAGAAGAAAAAAGAAAAGGGAAAAAAAAAAAGAAGATATTTTTATGTTGGCTAGCTGAGAGCTGAACTGTTTTGATCAACTGGATGAAAGCACTCAGGGGAATTCCAGATCAAACATGATAAGTTGTCCAAGAGCTATGGGGCTTTTTTTTGGCACTCAGGGCTCCTCTCTTGAATGAAAAATATTGATGCCAGGAGGAAGGGCAGACAGGAAGAAAACCTGTCCCAGTGAACCCCACCCCTAATTCTCCTCAAAACTGCCAAATAAATGATTTTCCTCTTCATAGAATCACAGAATCAGTCAGGGTTGGAAGGGAACACAAGGATCATCCAGTTCCAACCCCCTTGCCATGGGCAGGGACACCCTACCCAGAGCCTCATCCAGCCTGGCCTTAAACACTAGATTATGACAACTGACAAAGAGGGGAGAAATTACATCTAGTTATTAAAATACAGATGATTAAAGGAGAATAAAATACCCAATCCCTGGTGCCTGGTTGAGTGCTGGACAGCCAGGTTTATGAGTCTGACACCTTGCTGTGCTGAGCAGAAGACAAAGCAGGCAGTGTGGGCTCTGCCATCAGCCCTAGATTAAGGGATTAGCATTAATCAATGCCGTGGCTCNTTCAAGGCCAGGTTGGACGAGGCCTTGAGTAACCTGCTGTAGTGGGAGGTGTCTCTGCCTATGGCAGGGAGTTGGAACTAGATGATCCTTGAGTTCCCTTCCAACCTTACCATTCTATGATTCTATAGGACAGGAATGCAGGGCAAGGTGGGTATGGGTATGGGAGAGCTGTGGGTCACCAGGGGGGAAATGGAAATCTTGGTAATTTAAGGTTTTGGGGTTTTTTTTCTCATTTTCTGTGGAGAAAAGACCCCCTGGGGTCCCACTCCATCTCCATACATCAGCCCCTGCCATTAGCTTTGGATTCTGTTTTCCTTCAAAACAAATCTGGCAGAAGGGCAGCATTGGAAAAGTAGCAAATCCCCCCAGATTTGGGGCAAGCGCTGCAAGAGGGGGCCTGGGAGTGCTCCCCACTAAGGGCAAAACAAAGGAGCTAGTGTGGGAGAGGGGCTGTGAAGGAAAAAGGGTTGAAGTGTCTCAGTTAAAGGCAGGAGAGCTCAGTGAAACGAGGAGGAGGTATCTCCTCCAGAGAGACAGCTCCTTCACTCTCCACTTCTCATCAGATACGGAGCCCCTGGCATCTGCTGCTGTGACACTGTGAAAATAGCAAATCCTCGACCTCTCCTGGCCTTTGTGAGATCTGGGGACAGGGATCTTAACAGTGACTAATGAAAGGAAGATGTCCCTGTCCCTCAGCACTCAGCATCACCTTCATTTCCAAAGAACTGCTGCTTGGCACTACCCAAAGCTTCATGTCTTCGGTCAGACCTGGTGTCCTTGCACTGGTGAGTCACCTCCAGCAGCTCAGCCTTGAATAACCAGATCCAGTGAGGGAAATGAGCTGGGAAAAGAAATTTACAGTGCAAAGAAGTTGGTGAAGAGTCTAGAGAACAGCTCTAATAAGGAGCAGCTGAGGGAGCTGGGATTGTTTATCCAAGGCGAGACTTCATTGCTCTCCCTGAAAGGAGGCTGTAGTGAGGTGGGGATTGGTCTCTCCTCCCTAGTATCAACTGATAGCACAAGAGGAAATGGCCTCAAATTGCACCAAGGGACATTTAGGTTGGATATTAAGAACAATTTCTTCCCTGAAAGAGTGGTCAGGCATTGGAACAGGTTTCCCAGGGAGGTGGTGGAGTCAGCATCCCCCAGAGGTGTTCAAGAAATGTGTGGACATGGCACTTTGGGAGATGGTTTAATAGCTGTAGTGGTCTTGGGTCAGTGGTTGGACTCAATGACCTTAGAGGTCTTTTCCATCCAAAACAATTCCAGGATCACAGAATGTCAGGGGCTGGAAGGGACCTTGAAAGCTCATCTGGCCCAGACCCCCTGCCAGAGCAGGAGCACCTAGAGCAGATCACACTGGAATGTGTCCAGATGGTTCCTGAATATCTCCAGGAGGGAGACTCCATAACCTCCCTGGGCAGCCTGTTCCAGTGCTCTGTTACCCTCACATGGAAAAAATTCTCCCTCAGGTTCACATGGAACCTCCTATGCCTCATCTACCACCCCCTGCCCCTTGCCCTGCCACTGACCCCCAAAACAAGAGGTTTTCTGGTGGGCCATCAGCTCTCACTAGCCCCAGGATACACCAGGAGTGAGTCTGCCCAGGGGTAGTAACCCACCTGGATGCATTCCTGTGTGGCCTGCCCTAGGTGATCCTGCTTTGGCAGGGGTGTGGGGGGGTTGGACTCGATCTCTGGAGGTCCCTCCCAACCCCTAACATTCTGTGACTCTGTAGCACCCTGCCCTTGGCAGGAGGTGAGCATCAATATTACCTCAGCCCATCTAGAGAAGGAATCAAGTCTGTTGACCAGACAGTCTGGCCAAGCAGCACCAGGAGGGGGAGAGGAAGGTGTCAGACGTAGCAGAAGCCCAGCTGATATTGTGTTCTCACTCTAAGGTTTTTTTCCTGCACTAATTAAAACCCAGCACTTTCCTGAGGACAAACTGGCTAAGTTCACTTTGGAATCATAGCACCAAGAGAAAAAACAAAAACAAACAAACAGAGATAACCTGCAGATCTCTCAGAGGTGCTCAAATCCAACTAATGTAGTAGGAGGTGTGCCTATGGAGAAGACCCTGCCCGTGGAGCATCTCCCATCTGCAAGAGCCCATAGCAGGTGTCAGAAGCCCAGGACCACTCTGATACCATAAAAGTGAGAATTTCAGAGAATCACAGAATGCATCAGGTTGGAAGGGACCCTCAAAGGTCATCTTGTCCAACCCCCCTGCAGTCAGCAGGGCCACANCACCACCCTCCTTGTGCAGAACCTTCTCCTAATGTCCAACCCGAATCTACCCTGCTCCAGTTTCAAACCATTGCCTCTCATCCTATCTCTACAAACCCCTCTCAACAGTCCCTCCTCACCCCTCCAGCAGGTCCACTTAATATACTGAAATGCAGCTATAAGGTCTCCCTGGAGCCTTCTCCAGGCTGGTCCTTCTGCTGAGTCTGCCTGTCCTCTCCTCATTGACAGAGGTATCTCTGAGACACTGGCACAGGTTGCCCAGGGAGGTTGTGGCTGCTCCCTCCCTGGAGGTGTTCAAGGCCAGGTTGGATGAAGCCTTGAGTAACCTGTGCTAGTGGGAGGTGTCCCTGCCTATGGCAGGGGGGTGGGACTAGATGATCTTTGAGGGCCCTTCCAACCTTACCATTCTATGATTCTATGATCTCAGCCACAACCTTCATGTCTAAATGAACAGCTTAGCTTAGCTTTGTCCAACCTCTCTGCCATTTTGAACATATTCTGGTGGCACTTCAAGGTGCCCCAGCCCACCCCCATCACCAGGACCTACTCCATGCATAGCTGGTTGCATGTCCCTTGCATACCTGCTTTGGTGTGTGTGGACACAAACATTGGTACATCATGACAGAGATGTGTGGATGCTTTGGGCACATGAAAGAGCCAAAACATCTCCTGTGCCTCCTCCTGCCTGCATCTCCTCAGCCCTGAGCAACATAGCTAGAACAAGGATTATAGTGGTGGAGTTCACTTAGCTCCAAGCTGACAGTCCAGCCACTCCTGTCTCGGGTTTGGCTCTTTGCTTTGCTGCTTCCTGCCCCCACTCCCCCCCCCCTTCCCCCCCCCCCCAAAAAAAAAAACCAAAAAACTGTCAAGGAGGAGTGCCCAGTTAAAAGCTAATTCCCCTCTTCTCTTAAATCATCAAGATTCAAAGTCTTCTTTCCTGTGGCTGCTTCACAAAAGACCCAAAGGTTTTCACTCATTCATCCCTCTAAAAGATGTGGGTTTCTGGATAGAGCCCTCAGCAGCATTCCAGCTCCTGCACTTGCACTCCACTGATCTTCCTGACAGCCCAGGGCTTCCTGAGCAAAACCAGAAGTTTTGGCAATCTCTTCCTTTACTTTGCAGCTCTGAGGAGCAAAACCTCCNTTCAACATCTTTGTGGCTCTGCACTGGACTCTCTCAAGCAGTTCTATGTCCCTCTTGAACTGGGGGGCCCAGAACTGGACACAGTACTCCAGATGTGGCCTCACCAGGGCAGAGTAGAGGGGCAGGAGAATCTCTCTCGACAGCCCTTCTAATACACCCCAGAATAGCATTGCCCCTCCTGACCACAAGAGCACAGGTGGCCATGTGTGGTTTTGGATGGCTGAAGTGGGACTTTCCTTCTCAGAAAGGGTACAGCTGCTCAGAAGGCAGGACTTTGCACAGAGTCACAGAATTGCTTGGACTGGAAAGGCCTTTAAGATCATTGAGTCCAAACATCAGTCTAACACTGACACAGAATCACAGAATCATAGAATGGTAAGCTTGGAGGGGACCTCAAGGATCATCTAGTTC
This sequence comes from Ramphastos sulfuratus, assembly GCA_013399055.1. NCBI lineage: Eukaryota > Metazoa > Chordata > Aves > Piciformes > Ramphastidae > Ramphastos > Ramphastos sulfuratus. The sequence goes on along the minus strand of WBNM01036866.1, from coordinate 38,735 downwards.
CAACCCCCTGCCATAGGCACATCCTTGACTAAACCATAGCCCTCAGCATGACAATCATGGAATCATAGAATCAACCAGGTCGGAAGAGACCTCCAAGCTCATCCAGTCCAACCTCTCACCCAGCCCTACCCAATCAATGAGAATCAATCAGGTTGGAAGAGACCTCCAAGCTCATACAGTCCAACCTCTCACCGAGCCCTGTCCAATTAACTAGAATCAAACAGGTTAGATCTCCAAGCTCATCCAGTCCAACCTCTCAGCCAGCCCTATCCAATTAACTAGAATCAAACAGATTAGAAGAGATCTCCAAGCTCATCCAGTCCAACCTATCACCCAGCCCTATCAATCAACTAGAACCAACCAGGTTGGAAGAGACCTCCAAGCTCATCCAGTCCAACCTATCATCCAGCCCTATCCAACCAACTAGACCATGGCACTAAGTGCCCTATGCAGGCTTTTCTTCAACACCTCCTGGGAAGTGCATCTGCATGGCTCTTAAATACTTTCACTAGTGCAGACTCCACCACCTCCTCAGGCAGCCTGTTCCAATGCCTGACCACTCTTTCAAGAAACAAATTCTTCCTAATGTCCAACCTAAGCTTCCCTTAGTACAACTTGAGGCCATTTCCTCTTGTCCTATCATTTGGTTGAACAGACTAACTCCTGCCCCTCTACAGCCTGCTTTCAGGGCCTCGTAGAGAGCAATGAGGTCTCCCCTCAGCCTCCTTTTCTCCAGACTAAGTCACCCCAGTTACCTCAACCATAAAACTCATTCTCTAGACCAGCTGGATGTGCTCCAGCACCTCAATGAGGGGATGTTTGTAGTGCCGAGAAGACAGGGAATGGATTGAAGCTTGAGGAGGGCAGATTAAGACTGGAGATTAGGAAGAAATTCTTTACAGTGAGGGTGGTGAGACACTGGCACAGGTTGCCCACAATGGTTGTGGCTGCTCCCTCCCGGAGGTGTTCAAGGCCAGGTTGGATGAGGTATGGAGCAACCTGATGTAGTGGGAGGTGTCCCTGCCTGTGGGAGGTGGGGTTAGAACTAAATGATCTTTAAAGTCCCTTCCAACCCAAATCATTCTATGAATATCCAGCACCTCGTTGTCCTTTTGGAGCTTTAAGTCAAATCAGGCTGGGTTGGGAGTGGTGCAGGGGAGGAAGCAGGGCACACAGAACCCTTCTAATGTGCATTACCCAAAGGAATGTTCCCATTCCAGGGCAGCTGAAGCGATAATAAACAGCAGGTAGGAGCAGTGAGCTTGCTGTACCTTTTCATTTGTATGAAGGGTTTTTTTTTTTTACTTTATTAAATAATAATAATAAAAAAAGTAAAAAATGAAATCACTCTCCAGAAGTGTAGCCCAGACCTGCTAGCTCAGAGCTGCTCTCGTTAAAATGATTATTAATGGTGGTGCACCTCCTCATAATGGGAATGAATGGTCCAGCCACCTTTCAGTTCCACACATATTACTGACTTATTCCTTCAGCAGCTTCTCAGTTGCAATATTCCCTGCAGCCTTCCCCTCCAGCCCTTGAGGCTCTGCATGCACGTGATCCATCTTGGAACTTTTAATGCCTTTTTAGGGGAGGGGGAAAAAAAAGAAGAGGAAAGAAAGAGAAAAAGAGAAACAAAGAAAAGAAGAAAAAAAAGAAAAAAGAAAAAGGAAAAAAAATCAAAATAAACCATTCCATTTGGATGGAAAAAAATAGAGGAGGGGGGAGGGGGGGACACGTAGCTCCAAGCCCACCACAGGAGATAAAGCTGAGGGGTGGGGAGAAGGAAGGAGAGTCCTTTTCCTCCCTTTTCCATGTGTTTAAGCCACAATGCACAATCCATCTCTTTTAACAGGCCCTCCCCCTCCCAAATAAATAATTTCCTCACCGCTGTGGAGCAGGGAGATGACAGGAGGTGGATCATAACTCAGGGAAAGGAGGCAAAGACAGAGATCTCCTGGCACTTGGGGAGTTTCTGGCGGAGAACCACACAAAGCCCAGGAGGACGTTTGCTGCAGCAAGGGCAACGTTGCCACAGCAAGCTCCTGTGAAAGCAATTTTGAAGGGAGATCCACCCCGAGCCCTTTGCGCAGCTCTTCCCATGTGGAACTGTAGTTTCAGCAGGAAATGGGCACCCACAGATACCCAAGGGAACAGGGGAAGGGAGTGGGAGGGAGAGCAAAGGGAGGGGGCTCATGGCTTTGTGCCCGCCTGGGTGTGCCAAGGGAGGGTGGCTGTGTTTTCACGCCTGCTTAATCCCTTGTAATCCCTGAGGGGCAGGCTGCCAGGGATGGGGCATGAGTGCCAAACCACACGGGGCTGAGCAGGGGGTTGGAGATGCAAATGCAGGCTGCCAGCATTGGGTCCTTCCCCAGCCGCTGCTCCCAACTAGATCTGGTCATTTCACACCTTGGAAACAACACCAACGGCTTCAAAACCTTGGCCTCTGCCTCTGGGCAGCCTCTGATCAGGTTAAGCCACACAGGTAGGCTCTTGAGGTCTCTCAGTGAAGCACCAATCCCCTCTCGGGCTGCTGCAAAGCGGTCACTAGTCGAGAGCTCGCCACGTTGCACCAACAGGCAGGTGCGTTCTGAGCACAGAACCACTTCAGTTGGAAGAGGCCTGTCAGATCACTGAGTCCAACTGCTCAACCAGCACTGCCAACCCACCACCACGCCACGTCCTTCAGCACTGCACTTTGATGCACCAGAATCAATAAACCTGGCTGAGGCTGGCCATGGGTAGCTCTGAAAATATTCAGCAACGCTGGGCTGGCTCCAGCTCAGCCTAAACATTGATTGAAAATTGGCTGGAAATTGAAAAACTCTCTCAAGAGGTCAAAAACAACCCAAAAAACCCAAAACAAAAACCCACCAAAAAAAAAAAAAACCAAAAAAAAAAACCCCAAAAAACCCAAAACAAAAACCCACCAAAAAAAAAAAAAACCAAAAAAAAAAACCCCAAACAAAAAAAGAACCCAACCAAACAAAAAAACAACCCCACACAGAAAAACTGCCCCCAAGCCACAAGCTTCTTTCAGACCTCCTGAATTTGAATGTTCAGACATCACAAATCCTACCTGCATTTCTCTGGTATGAGAAATCTGAGCCCTGATACATCACAAACAGCTCAAGCTGCTCACCTGATGCCACCACTCAATTTTTAAATGACTCACAGCTGTGTGTGTTGCAGATCTCCACAACCACACACACACCCCCTGACAGCCCCTCGATATGCACCCCCAGAGCTACTGCCCAAGAATCACAGAATGGGCTGGGTTAGAAAGGGACCTATAAAGGCCATCAAGTGAGACCCCCCTGCAGTCAGCAGCAACATCTGCAACTAGAGCAGGTTGCTCACAGCCCAGAACAACCTGACCTGGAATGGTTCCACAGATGGGGCAACCTGGGCCAGGGTCTCACCACCCTCAGTGGGATGAGAATTAACAAGGCTAAGTGCAGGGTTCTACACTTTGGCCACAACAACCCCAAGCAGCACTACAGGCTGGGGACAGAGTGGCTGGAGAGCAGCCAGGCAGAGAGGGACCTGGGGGTACTGGTAGAGAATAGCTGAGCATGAGCCAGCAGTGTGCCCAGGTGNAATGTCCTGCTTCTATACAGTCTCTCCTCTTTGGAACTCTCCTCTTTTAGTTCCAAACTTCTGTCCCTTGTCCTGTCACAAGAGGCCCTGCTAAAAAGATTGCCCTCAGCTTTCTTCTCAGCCCCTTTAAGTACTGAAAGGCCACCAGCAGGTCTCCCTGGAGCATGCTGATCTCCAGGCTGAACAACCCAACTCTCACAGCCTGTCCTTGCAGCAGAGGGCTTCCACAAGTTCCCCAAACACAGTCTCAAGCCTGGCTGCCCACCATTGAAAGGATATAAGAGAGTTGCTTTGCTCTTGTATTTGATGTCATTTGTTCTGATTCACCAAAGGATATGGGTTAGAACCTCCCTGGGCTGCCTGTTCCAATGCCTGAACAATCTTGCAGGAAAGAAATTGCAATAACCTAAACATCCCCTGGCCTACAGTAGTCCCACTCATTTAGCTCAAGGACATCCCTAGTTGCAAATAAACATGATTTCCTTGTGCTCCCTGCAAGGGCAGGGTCCTATGCTATCAGCAAGGTAAGGCTTGCTGGACCAACCCTGGAAACACCAAAGCAGTTCCTTCACACTGCTGGATGGGGCAAAACCAGCCAAGGGGAGTAAGGTTAACCTCTCTGCTCTCCCATCTACTTACCTCAGCTGGTAATTTAAGCTGAAATTCTTAAAGCTTGACCTCTACAGTTGTTGTTTAATTGCTTTTCTAAATAAACCCCTTTAAAAAGGACTCAAAAAGGACTTGGGGGCGTCAGTTGATGATGAAGTCCCCACGAGTCAGCAATGGGTGCTGGCAGCCCAGAGGGCAGCTGTGTGCTGGGCTGCATCCAAAGCAGTGAGAGCAGGACAGGGAGGGGGTTATGCCCCTCTGCTCTGCTGTCATGAGACCCCACCTGGAGCAACTGTGTCCAGTTCTGGTGCCCACGGCATAAGAGGGACATGGAGCTGCTGGAATGGGTCCAGAGGAACCCACAAAGATGAACAGAGCATTGGAGAACCTCCCTAATGGGCACAGGCTGTTCAGCACGGAGGAAGGAAAACTCCAGGAAAACTCCAGGAAAACCTTATAGAAGATTTCCAGTACTTGAAAGCAAGCCAGGAAGGGATTTTTTACAAGGACTTGTAGTGATAGGATGAGAGGGAATGGATTGAAGCTTGAGGAGGGCAGATTTAGACTGGAAATTAGGAAGAAATTCTCTAGAGTGAGGGTGGTGAAGCACTGGAACAGGCTGCCCAGGGAGGCTGTGGCTGCTCCCTCCCTGGAGGTGTTCAAGGCCAGGTTGGATGAGGCCTTGAGCAACCTGGTCTAGTGGAAGCTGTCCCTGCCCATGGCAGTGATGTTGGACCAGATGATCTTAAAGGTCCCTCCCAACCCAAACCGCTCTATGAATCTATGAAAAAAACAACCCCACACAAACCAAAACACCAAACCCCACAACCAAAGACTCCCCTCAAACCCCATGTCTACTGAACCCTCATTCTAGCTGAAAGTTAACCAGTGGCTTGTGCTGGTGGTTACGGGAAGTGTTTCCAGCTGCATCTCTTCTCCCCAGCATCACACGGCTCTGGTTCCATCTCCGCCTGTGTCGTGGCCAGCACGGACAGGGACACGTTTGCCTACACGTACATAGAAGTGATTATGGGCAGAAGCCTGGGGGGATTTGTTTTGGAACAATGTCATAATGAGCCCAAGGATAATCCTCTGCCCAGAGACAGGTCTTCTCCCCGGAGGGCTGGCAGCCACAAATTAGATAGTCACATCCCGTTATTTCCAGCGAGTTAACTCCCAACACCTCACCTCCATCCCGCCGAGGAGCTGGAATAGCACAAATGGATCCATCTCTAGCAGATGGGCTCCCAAATCCTTTGATTTTGGTGTGTGTATGGAGAAAAGGGTCAGAGAGAGGATTTTTTTTTTTTTTTTTTTTTTTAAATAGGCCAAAGTGGTGAAAATTTATTCCTCTGATAAGGGCCTGGGAGGCACTGGTTTGAGCTCCAGCCATGGACAGTCCCTAGAGAAATTTCACCACGTTCAAGCTAATCTTCTTATGAACATTGTTGTGGGGGGTTTATTCTATCTGACATGTGTCAAGCAGGCCTGCTAAGCCTATTACATCCCTAGGGAGGTTGGGGTTTTCTCTTTCTCCTATCCCGACCCCACAACCCCTTCCCATCTGCATGCTGCTTCTTGTCTCCTTTTTTTTTTTTGGCTCCTTCAGACATTTCTCCATCACTCCGAGCTAACCTGGGTTTAAACTGGCAGAGNTGGCAGAGGGTTGGAACTGGATAAGCTTTGAGGTCCCTTCCAACCTTACCATTCTATGAACCAATTTTTTTTTTATACTTAACACAGGGGGGTGTGGAAAAAATAATAATAAAAAAAAAACTCAATGAGTTTAGAGGCCCATGTGAGATAAAGAGCCAGCTTCCATCTAGGCAGCTGAAATTCCTGGAGCTCAGAGGCTTCAGAGATGACTTGCACCACCCCTTCAAGAGCAGTGTGGGCAGCAGGGCAAGGGAGGGGATTCTGCCCCTTTACTCTGCTCTCCTCAGACCCCATCTGGAGTCCTGTGTGCAGTTCTGGAGCCCCCAGCACAGGAAGGACATGGAAGTGTTGGAGCGGGTCCAGAGGAGGCCACAAAGATGCTCAGAGGGCTGCAGCAGCTCTGCTATGAGGACAGGCTGAGAGAGTTGGGGTTCTGCAGCCTGGAGAAGAGAAGGCTTCCAGGAGACCTTAGAGTAGCCTTCCAGTATCTGAAGGGGGCTACAGGAAGGCTGGGGAGGGACTATTGACAAGGTCTTGCAATGACAGGACAAGGGGCAATGGGTTTGAACTGGCAGAGGGGAGATTTAGACTGGATGTTAGGAGGAAGTTGTTTGCAGTGAGGGTGGTGAGACACTGGCACAGGTTGCCCAGGGAGGTTGTGGCTGCTCCCTCCCTGGAGGTGTTCAAGGCCAGGTTGGAGGAGGCCTTGAGTGACCTGTGCTAGTGGGAGGTGTCCCTGCCTATGGCAGGGGGTTGGAACTGGATGATCCTTGAGGTCCCTTCCAACCTTACCATTCTATGATTCTTAGACTCATAGAATCATTTTGGTTGTAAAACACCTCCAAGATCACTGAGTCCAACCCAACACCACCATGGCTGTTAAACCATGTCCCAGAGTGCCTTGCTTACACATTTCTTGAACACCTTCAGGGGTCATGGCTCCAGCAGCTCCCTGGTTGCCTATTCCAGTGCCTGACCACTCTTGCAGGAAGGAAATTTTTCCCCATGTCCAACCGAAACTTCCCCCAGCGCAATCTCAGGCCATTGCCTCTCATCCTATCACCTGATACCAGGGAGGATACCTTGCTGCATTTTTTTCTTTTAAACGATCAAAATCAATCCATAAAGAGTTAACTGGACACTTTTTCTATGGAATTTGTATGGACTTGCTGCATCCCTTGAAGACCACAGAGTCCAACCATTCTCTAACTCTGCCAAGCCTGGTGCTAAACCATGGCCCTCAGCAACACATCTCTGCAGCTTTTAAGCACTGCCAGGGATGGAGATCCAGCCACCTCAGTGGGGAGCCTGTTTCAGTCTTTGAGAACTCTTTCAGGGAAGAACTTTCTTCTCATGTCCAATCTAAACCTCTCCTGGTGCAACCTGGTGATGTTTCCTCTGGTCCTATCACTTGTTGCTTGGAGCTAGGTGGGTGTCGGCCTCTTCTCCCAACCTCCTTCCACAGAGTTGAAGAAAGTCAGAAGGTCTCCCCCCAGCTTTTTTTTTTTTTCCCCTCTCCAGACTAACCACTCCTCATGAGAGCTGCTCTGCAGCCCCTTCACCAGCTGGCAGGGGTTAGGCTCCTGGACAGGGTGGGTTTAAACAATGTGGTGAGTATGAACCTCTCATTGGCCTTCAGGTTGAGGGCTGTGTGTTGCTGAAGGGATATCTTTCCTGAAACCTCTCTCCCCACTCCAGTGGAAAGTTTTTAGGAAGCCAATAGAAGAGATCAAAAGAAGGGGTGTGTGGGGGGGTGTGTGTGTGTGTGAAAACCTAAACAAAAACCCCCTCTTTGTGCTGTAAATGACCATTTTCTGGCAGAAGCATCAAGCTCTTGCCATACAACAGGAGATTAGAAATACCCAAGGAGCAAGAAACATTCACAGAGGGCCATGAGCACGCACCAACATGCACACCCTGGAGACTCCTCTACAGAAAATCAATGTGTGCTTATCAGCCTGCAGCAGAGCCAGGACAATTAAACATTTCCTTCTCTGCCTTTATGTATTGGATTTAAGTTTTGAAGTTGTTCTCACCTGTGGATGGAGAGAAAGAAGCATCAGAGGCAGCATCTCTCATGGAGAGTTATCTCGAATGCAGGCAGCAGCCAAAATTATTTCCATGGCTCACTGCTACCTTCTTTGCCCTTAAAAAAAGGAAAAAAAACCCAAACCCAAAACCACAGACCCAGTCTGTCTCTTGCTCTTGTTTTGTTGGACCAGAAAAGAAAAAAGAAAGAGGAAGGGAGTGTGCAATCAACATTGATTGCTCTGCTGGAACCTCTACTTGCACACAGACCTCTGCACTCATGGGATAAACTCTTCTCCAAACACTGAGCTTTTGTTGCCAGAGCAGAACTGCAGGAAGAGACCAGGAGAAACCAGAACTGGGGGGCAAGCAGTAAAACTCAGACTCAGAGCTGCCCCTCAGGTCCATGCACGTGTTGGGGACAAGGTGGTGGAAGTGGTCAAAACATAGAATCTATGAAGAAAAATCCATCTGTTAAAACCTTAGCTCTCAAGCCCACCAGAGCCAAAGGGTGTTTCATGTCTCAGAGGACTCTCAAGCCAGCACCTAAATGTGTCCTCTCTACTCATTTGCCTGCTCTGCACTGAAAACCAGCTACTCCAGCTCCAAGGCATTGGAGGAATGGAACCAATGTGCCCAGCTAATGTGCCAATGGACCCTGGTGAGGCCATACCTCGAATACTGAGTTCAGTTTTGGGTCCCTCACTACAAGAAGGGCATTGAGGTGCTGGAGTGTATCCAGAGAAGGGCAATGAAGCTGTGAAGGGTCTGGAGAACAGCTCTTACGAGGAGTGATTGAGGGAACTGGGGATGTTCAGCCTGGAGAAAAGGAGGCTGAGGGGAGACTTTCTCATTCTCTACAATTCCCTGAAAAGAGGATGTAGTGAGGTAGAGGTTGGGCTCTTCTCCCAAGTAACAAGTGATAGGACAAGAGAAAACAGCCTCAAGTTGTGCCGGGGAGGTTTGGGACAATTTATTTCTCAAAAGGCCTGAAATAGGCTTGAGTCAAGTCCTTGAACAGTGGAGTCCTCCTCCTCCCTGGAGGGATTTAAAAGCCATGGAGATATGGTGCTGAGAGAGAGACACAGAATCATAGAATCAGTCAGGGTTGGAAGGGACCACAAAGATCATCCAGTTCCAACCCCCCTGCCATGGGCAGGGACACCCTNGCAGCTCAGGCTCTGGTTGCTCTCTAGGCTGCAAGTGCACACTGCTGGCTCCTGTTGAGCTTCTGGTCCACCAGCACCCCCAAGTCCCTCTCCTCAGGGCTGCTCTCCAGCCAGCCACTGCCCAGCCTGGATTGGTGCTTAGTTTAGTGGGCACAATGGTGTTGGGCTGACAGCTGGACCTGATGATCTTAGAGGTCTTTCCTAACCTTACTGATTCTATGACTCTAAAAAACACCAAGATAAACCAAACAATTAGCCAGCTCAGTTAACTACCAAGCCAGTGATTGCTCTTCCTAGTGCCTGCCCCAACCACTTCCACATGCAGGTTCAGGTGGATTGCCCAGCAGCTCTGCATGGCACAAAGCTTTCTGGAAGGCCACCAGCACCCTCAAATGTAGGCTGCTAACCTCACCTCCTACAAGCATCCCCCATCTCCTGGGGACTAAAATAAAAAGGAAGCCACAACTTTAAACCTGAGATATTTTTTATCTTGCCCAGTCAAAAGGGGCAGGGGAGATAATCTGTGCTCATATCCCTTTGAAGTCGAACCAGAAGACTTTTAACTTCAGTGAGCATCTCAACAGGGACCCCAGGCCTCTACCTACCTGATCTGTGGGCACTGATGAGGCTGTGGGCAGCTGGGGCTCTGCCCACACAGGCATGCTTTAAAGCCACCCAGTCCAAGCCCTGCCTCGGTGACAGATCAAGAGCAGCAGATTTGCCTCCAGCCCTCCTGTCTTATCACACATTAGCCCCTTCCAGATGTCAGGCACTAGCCCTCTGTTAACAATCCCCTTTCCCTTCTTTTATCTCCCCATTAAATTGCTGACAAGACCCTTCCTGGCGGCCTTTTCAAAAGCAAAGGAGATCAAAAAAGCAACAGAGTATTTCAAAAGCCAAAGTCCTTAGGGGTAATAAGAAGGGAAAAAAGAAAAGAAGAGGAGACTGGGGAAAAAAGAGGAGGGG
>WBNM01036866.1:0-27599 GCA_013399055.1 Ramphastos sulfuratus | reverse complement strand
AAAAAAAAGAGGAAAAAAAAGAGGAAAAAAAAAGGGGAAAAAAAAGAGAAAAAAAAAAGAGGAAAAAAAAAGAGGAAAACAAAGGAGTGAGAGTGTGACCACACCATCAGTAGAGTGCTCAGAGCCAAGAGCAGAAGATTGGGATTGCAATAGCTTTAAACTCACTGCTGGTAGGAATCATAGAACTCCAGCAGGGGAGGGATTGGAAGGGATCTCTGGAGATCACCCAGTCCAACCTCCCTGCTACAGCAGGGGCACCTACAGGAGGTTGCCCAGGATCACAATGGCCAGGTGAGGTGAGAATCTCTTCCAGAAAAGGAGACCCCCACAACCTTTCTGCAGGGTTGTTTCAGGGCTCCAGCACCCTCACACCAAAGAAGTTTCTCCTTATGTTCAGATGGAACCTCCTGAGTTCCAATTCGTGCCCACTGCCCCTTCTCCTGTTGCTGGGCACCACTGGAAAGAGCCTGGCCCCATCCTCTTGCTCCCCACTCTTTAGCTATTGATCAGCACTGAGAAGATCCCCAAATGCTTTTGTCTTTCCCCTTGCTGCCTGCACAAGCATCGCTGGCACCTCCAGCCCTGCCTCTGCCATACCCAGCACTGCAGAACCCCATTAGAAAGACACACCTGGGCTTTTGACATGGTTGCTACCAATGTGACATCCCAGCCTTGATGGCAAAACTGCTGGCATCTCAGAGACCAAGAGCCTCTCCACAAGGCTCAGGGACCTCTCTGTAAGGAGCTACCTACCTTTGGAGATGGTGGCCAGCATGGAGAAGGTAAAACTGGAAGCAAAACACCTTTCCCAGCCACAGAGAGAAGGGATTTTTTGTTTCTGATGGGGCAGGTGAAGGCAATTTATCTCCTTGCCTCAGCAACTTTATGGCCACTTCTTCACAACCTTCCTGCAAAGGGTGGTGAGGCACTGGCACAGGTTGCCCAGGGAGGCTGTGGCTGCTCCCTCCCTGGAGGTGTTCAAGGCCAGGCTGGACGAGGCCTTGAGTGACCTGTACTAGTGGGAGGTGTCCCTGCCTATGGCAGGGGGTTGGAACTAGATGATCCTTGAGGTCCCTTCCAACCTTACAATTCCATGATTCTAAAGCTGTAGAAGAGTTTTAGCTTTGTGCTGGCTTCTGAAGAGGTGACACTGCTGGCTTTCAAAGCAGAGGTGACACAGGGAGGTGACTCTGTCCCAGCAGCTGACAGCAGCAGGCAGAGAGAACTCAATGACAAATAAATAAATAAATAACAATATCCCCTGCCTTGGCTGACAGGGGCAACCCCATGGCGGCAGCAGCAGCAGAAAAAGAAATCAGTCAGAAAAAGCAGAAACCTTGGAAACCTCACCTTGATTTCATTGTTCTACCTGGCTGATCACAGAATGGTAGGGGTTGGGAGGGACCTCTGGAGATCACCGAGTCCAGCCCACCCTTATCAAGGCAGATTCACCTAGAGGAGGTCACACAGGAACATGTCCTGGCAGGTTTTTAATGTCTCCAGAGACAGAGGCTCCAAAACCTCACTGGGCAGCCTGTTCCAGTGCTCTGTCACCCTTAAAGAAGTTCACTCTGTCACCCTTAAAGAAGTTGCTCCTATTTGTTTCTCTAAGGGGTGTCGGAAAGTTGCCAGAATAAAATAGCATCATGGTTGGGTTCCTCTGCCCACCACCTTTATTTCTTGCAACCTGCTCTAGGTGTACCTGTGTTAGCAAGGAGGGGTGGACAAGATGATCTCCAGAGGCAATCCCAAGCACTGATTATAGGCTGGGCAGTGACTGGCTTGAAAGCAGCCCTGAAGAAAAGGATTTGAGAGTAGTGGTGGATGAGCAGCTCAACGTGAGCCAGCAGTGTGCACTTGTAGCCCAGAGAGACAATGGTATCCCAGGCTGTATCAAAAGGAGCATAGCCAGCAGGTGATTCTCCTCTTCTATTCCACTCTGGTGAGACCCCACCTGGAGTACTGCATCCAGTTCTGGAGTCCCTGTTAAAAGAAAGAGATAGAAGTGCTGGAGTGTGTCCAGAGAAGGGCCCAGAGGATGCTCAGAGGCCTGGAGCACCTCTGCTGTGGAGACAGACTGAGAGAGTTGGGGTTGTTCAGTCTGGAGAAGAGAAGGACCAAGGAGACTTTATTGTGGCTTTCCAGTATCTGAAGGGGGCTACAAGAAAGCTGGGGAGGGACTTTTTAGAGTGTCAGCGTGGGGGGGTGTGGAGCAAATCTAGAAATGTGTAGATTCAGATTGGATGTTAGGAAGAAATTCATTATGAGGGTGGTGAGAGACTGGCACGGGTTGCCCAGGGAGGTGGTGGAAGCTCCATCCCTGAAGGCTTTTAAAGCCAGGCTGGATGGGGCTCTGAGCAACTTGATCTAGTGTGAGATGTCCTTGCCCATGGCAGGGGGGGTTGGAACTGGATGATCCTTGTGGTCTCTTCCAACCCTGACAATTCTGTGATTCTAGGTCACTTCCAACCTCAACCATTTTAGAATTCCATGATTTGCCATTGGAATGGGCTGCTCAGGGAGGTGGTGGAGTCCCTGGAAGAAAAGCCTGGATGGGGCACTTAGTGCCATGGTCTGGTTGCTAGGTTGGGCTGGATGAGCTTGGAGGTCTCTTCCAACCTGCTTGATTCTATGATTGACTCTATGATGTTTTGTTTACCTTCTCTTCCAGGCTTTTCAGCAGACTCAGCATTGGCCAAACACAGGCAGCAGCACCCTCAGGTTGCAAACAGCTCTTTGCTTCAGCAAGACCTAAGGAAAATCACCTCTGAGCTCATTGCACTAATGAAAACAGAGCAGGCAGAGGAGAGCCACGGCAGAGAGCTCCCCGCTGGAGCATGCAAAGAAGGACCCCTCAGCACAAACCCAGGCACTTATTATTCATCTCCTCAGGAGCTGTTATTTATTATCCCACTTCTCCCAAAACTGCAGGAGTCTAATCAGAGCACAGAAGCAACAGAGGGTAATTTTGGTGATCAGTCACACACTAGCAATGAGGAATAATAAGCAGCTGGAGTGACCACTTGAGATGATCCATGGGCTGATGCTGGCTTGCACAGACTGCTCAGTGACCGCTTCTGCAGGGTGAATTGGATCTCAGGTTCAGCCATCACTAACACCAAGCCTTCAGCAATCCCATTAGTAAAGGTCATGGGGTTCTCTTCCTGCTCTCCTCAGCCCTGGTGAGGCCACACCTGGAGTGCTGGGTCCAGTTCTGGGTTCCCCAGCTCAAGAGCGACAGGAATCTACAGGAAAGAGTCCAGCGAGGCTACAAACATCTTGAGGGAACTGAAACTCCTCTTACAAGAGGAGAAAGAGACCTGGGGGTGCTTAGTCAGGAGAAGAGCAGCCCAAGAGAGGAACTGATCAATGCTGATCAATAGCTAAATAATAGGGGGCAAGAGGATAGGGCCAGACTCTCTTCAGTGGTGCCCAGTGAGAGGACAAGGGGCAATGGGCACAAAGTGGAACCCAGGAGGTTCCACCCGCACAGGTGGAGAGAATCCTGTGGTGTGAGGGTGCTGGAGGCCTGGAGCAGGCTGCCCAGAGAGGCTGTGGAGCCTCCTTCTCTGGAGAGATTCCAAACCCTCCTGGCCATTTTGATCCTGGCAAGCTGCTGTAGGCGCCCCTGCTTTAGCAGGGAGGGTAGACTAGATGATCCCCAGAGCTTCCTTCCAACCCCTACCATTCCATGATTCCATAATGCAAGTGGATTTCTTCACACAGTTCAGATGTGAGCACCTGCATGGGGTTCTGGGCTGAAGCTCATCGTACACCTGCCAGTGAATCACTTAGGAGATGAGAAATTGAGTAGTAAATGGAAAGAGAATCTTCCTGCATCCTAGAATGGCATAAAACATGGTTTTGAAGATAATGTTCCCTGGTCTAAGTATAAGGTAGGTATTGCAGGATGAAGAAGTCTCCAAGGAGACCTTTTGGTGACCTTTCTGGACTTAAAGGGGACAATCAGAAGGCTGGGGACAGGCTTTTGAGCAGTGTCTGTTGTGACAGGACAAGGAGTGGTAGTTGAAACTAAAAGAAGGAGATTTAAACTAGAGAGAAGGAAGAAACTGACTGCACTGAGGGTGGGGAGACCCAGGCCCAGGTTGCCCAGAAAGGTCACAAATACCCCATCCCTGGAAGTATTCCAGGTCAGGTTGTCTGGGGCTCTGAGCAACCTGCTCTAGCTGCAGTTGTCCCTGCTGACTGCAGAGGGGTTGGACTTGATGGCCTTTACAGTCCTCATCCAACCCAACCCATTCTGTGATGCTATAAGTCCAGGACATTATTTAGCTTAATTTAACCTCTCTTCCAACCTCCTTATGCAACCCAAACCTCTCTTCCATCTTTGTAAATCCACCCAGAGAAAGCAGGAGGCAAAGAGAGCTCCATGGCATGACAGGGAACCAAAACCAAAGCCCTGCTGGCAGAGGCAGTGAGAAGAGCAACTCAGCAAAACCTGATCACTGCTGCTCTAAACTGTGCTTGTGGAGGTCTCCACAGTCAGTTGTCTTCCCATGGGACAGAGGTGCAGACACCAACTTCTGCCCATAAGATTCCTCTATAATTAAGAGAGTTAAGAGAGTAGGGGCCAAGTGCTGTCATGTATGTCCATCCCCTCCCCGTTAAAGTCTGTGTCTCCTCTAAGTGCCTGTCTGGCTCTCACCTTTGGGAACATATTGCATGGTTGCAGCTTCAGCCTGACTCTTCAGGATGCCCACGCTTTGTCCTCCCAAAATACTACCTCATATCACCTTTACCTTTCCTACTAGGTGTGCTTTGAGGCTTCCTCTCCTTCTCTTTGGAGATGCAGGTGGGCCCAGAGTTTTGGCAGAGCTGCTGGACTAGATGTAACTATTTCTTTCCTCCTTTTAGAAGCAGCTTTGCCAAGCACTGCCACATGTTGCTTTTTTGAATGCCTTAAAGTCTACCTGAGCTGCTCTTGCATCTGCTGCTTCCACCACATGGTGCTACACAAGGAATTTCAATCAATACTTTGATATATAATGCCTTAAGTGACACAGGAGGAGTCCTCTCCTGGACATGTAACTTGGCTACCTCCTGTGGCACAAGTATATCCTGTTAGATAATGTGGAAGCAATTCAGGCTAAAAAGAAGCAGCAACTTTAGGCACCAATCCAGGAATGAACACATTAACCCAGACAGCAGGTCACCTCTCCTACAACAAGGTATCCTAGAATGGTTTGAGTTGGAAGGGACCTCAAAGACCAGCTCTCCTACAGCAAGGTGCCCTAGAATGGTTTGAGTTGGAAGGGACCTTAAGGATCAGCTCTCCTACAGCAAGGTACCCTAGAATGGTTTGAGTTGGAAGGGACCTCAAAGATCAGCTCTCCTACAGCAAGGTACCCTAGAATGGTTTGAGTTGGAAGGGACCTCAAGGATCAGCTCTCCTACAGCAAGGTACCCTAGAATGGTTTGAGTTGGAAGGGACCTCAAAGATCAGCTCTCCTACAGCAAGGTATCCTAGAATGGTTTGAGTTGGAAGGGACCTCAAAGATCAGCTCTCCTACAGCAAGGTATCCTAGAATGGTTTGAGTTGGAAGGGACCTCAAAGATCAGCTCTCCTACAGCAAGGTATCCTAGAATGGTTTGAGTTGGAAGGGACCTCAAAGATCAGCTCTCCTACAGCAAGGTATCCTAGAATGGTTTGAGTTGGAAGGGACCTCAAAGATCAGCTCTCCTACAGCAAGGTATCCTAGAATGGTTTGAGTTGGAAGGGACCTCAAAGATCAGCTCTCCTACAGCAAGGTATCCTAGAATGGTTTGAGTTGGAAGGGACCTCAAAGATCAGCTCTCCTACAGCAAGGTATCCTAGAATGGTTTGAGTTGGAAGGGACCTCAAAGATCAGCTCTCCTACAGCAAGGTATCCTAGAATGGTTTGAGTTGGAAGGGACCTCAAAGATCAGCTCTCCTACAGCAAGGTATCCTAGAATGGTTTGAGTTGGAAGGGACCTCAAAGATCAGCTCTCCTACAGCAAGGTATTCTAGAATGGTTTGAGTTGGAAGGGACCTCAAAGATCACCTAGTTCCAACCCCTTTGCCTTGGGTGAGGACACCTCCTACTAGACCAAGTTACTCATCCAACTTTGAATACTTTCAGGACTGGAGCCTCCACAACACCTTTGGGCAGCCTGTTTCAGTGCCTCGCTACTCTCATGGTGAAGAATTTCCTCCTCATGCCTAATCTAAATTGAGCTTCTTCCAACACAGCTTCACCTTGAGGTCTCAGATAAAGGTCCTACAGCACAAGGGGCAATATTGTCAGACCAACCTCTAGGTTTCATAGAGCCATAGAACCACAGAATGATTTGTGTTGGAAGGAACCTTTAGATCATCCAGTTCCAACCCCCTTGTCATGGGCAGGCTAGCATTGAGCAACCTTCCACTAGCCCAGGTTGCTCAGGGCCTCATCTAACCTGGCCTTAATAGACTGATAGAATGGATTAGGTTGGAAAGGATCTCAAAAATCATGTAGTTCCAACACTCCCCTCCCACTATCACAGTATCACCAAGGTTGGAAGAGACCTCAAAGGTCATCAAGTCCAACCCATTACCACAGACCTCAAGACTAGACCATGGCACCAAGTGCCACGTCCAAACCTGCCTTGAACACCTCCAGGGACGGTGACTCCACCACCTCCCTGGGCAGCCCATTCCAGTGGGGAATGACTCTTAGGTTGCTCAAGGCCTTGTCCAACCTGGCTTTCAACACCTCCAGAGAGGGGACATCCACAACCTCCCTGGGCAGCCTTTTCCAGTGTCTCACCACCCTCACTGCAAAGAATTTTCTTTGTCGTCTCCTGTCTAAATCTGCCCTCCTCAAGCTTCAATCCATTCCCTCTCATCCTATCACCTACAAACCCTGGGAAAAAGTCCCTTTCCAGTTTTCTTCTGTAGGCCCCCTTCAGCTACTGGATGCTTCTGAAGAACTTTCACTAGGAAATGGTTAAAAAAGGCAAGTTCTGTGCTCCAGAACACTCAGCCTCCACCCTGATATCAGCAAAGGAAAGCAATACAAAACTAAATGTGATCAGGTTGAGATCAAAAGACAAAAACCCAAAGAAAGAAGAAGGCAACCTCATCCAAACCCATATACCTGAAGAGCTTGCTGTGACTCCATCCCCTCACTCCTTTTTCACTTTCATCCTCCTGACCTTCTCCTCTCCAGCCACGAGGGAATAGGAAAGTTCGAAGAAAGCCATTTCTGTGTTATTTTTAGCAGAGCCAGAAGAAAAGTGACTGGAAATAATCCATGAAAGCAAGCTTTCACCTTGATTTTCAGGGTCCAGAGACTTTGATAACAATCACAACTTTACCAAAGGCAGATAAAATGCTGAGTGATACCAAGAGCATAAATTGAGCCCTTCCCCCTTCTCATTTCACATTAAAACCCCCAGTGACCCACGGATGGACTCCAAGGGAAACACTTCCCTCCCTGAGACAGTGAATTGGCTGCCACACAGCAGAGGCAACAAACTGGAACCCAAAAGGTTCCATCTGAACAGGAGAAGAAAATTCTTTGCTGTGATGGTGTTGGAGCCCTGGAGCAGGCTGCCCAGAAAGGTTGTAGAGTCTCCTTCTCTGAAGGAACTCCTATTACAAGAGGGATGTGGAGATACTGGAGTGTGTCCAGAGAAGGGCCATGAGGATGCTCAGAGGGTTGGAGCACCTCTGCTGTGGAGACAGACTGAGAGAGTTGGAGTTGTTCAGTCTGGAGAAAAGAAGGACCAAGGAGACCTTATTGGGGTTGTTCAGTCTGGAGAAGAGAAGGACCAAGGAGACCTTATTGGGGTTGTTCAGTCTGGAGAAGAGAAGGACCAAGGAGACCTTATTGGGGTTGTTCAGTCTGGAGAAGAGAAGGACCAAGGAGACCTTATTGGGGTTGTTCAGTCTGGAGAAGAGAAGGACCAAGGAGACCTTATTGGGGTTGTTCAGTCTGGAGGAGAGAAGGACCAAGGAGACCTTATTGTGGCCTTCCAGTATCTGAAGGGGGCTACAAGAAAGCCGGGGAGGGACTTTTTAGGGTGTCAGGTAGTGATAGGACTGGAGGAAATGGAGCAAAACTAGAAGTGGGTAGATTGAGATTGGATATTAGGAAGAAATTCACCATGAGGGTGGTGAGAGACTGGCACAGGTTGCCCAGGGAGGTGGTGGAAGCCCCATCCCTGGAGGCTTTTAAAGCCAGGCTAGATAAGGCAACTTGATCTAGTGTGAGGCATCCCTGCCCATGGCAGGGGGTTGGAACTGGATGATCTTTGAGGTCCCTTCTAACCCTGACAACTCTGCAATTCTGTAAGAAACTGCAAACCCACCTGGATGTTATCCTGGGCCAGCTGCTGTGGGTGACCCTGCTTCAGCAGTGGGGTTGGACTCCATCTCCAGAGGTCCCTTCCAACCCCTGCCAGGGTGAGGTTCTGTGATGGTGTGGAGGTGCAGGCTTAGCTGGATTTCAGCATGCTGGGCACTTATGCAGCCAGCAAGAAAATTCCATCACACAATGGAACACATTCAAAACACACACCAATGTTGGAAGCTGCTAGTAGAAGAGGTCACTCTTTCCCAAGCAGGATTAAGAAGAGCTCTTCTGGAAAGAGCCACTTCCACCAGCTGCAACTTGAACAGAATAACACTGCAGAAACAACAGGAAGAAAAGTCTTCACTCCTGAGCTGTGCAAACATTCCAGGCTCTTTCTCTCCTCCAAAACAGGTCCAAATTGCTTGAGAAAGAGGTACCTGACACTAGCTGTATAGACACCACCAAGCTTCCAACCAACAAGCACCAGTGCAAGCAGTCATTGATGGGCCACAAGCCTCAGCTGCCTGCTTCAGAGGAATTAATTCAAGAAGCCCCACTCCCAAGGCGCTGATAATCAGCACAAAATGAGGGTTGATCTCATTAAGTCAATCTTCTCCATGGGTTGCTGCCATCTGATGCCTCTTTCTCCCCTACTGCTTCCTGCTGTGTGATCCTACCCCTCTTCTGATGCCTCCTCCGCTACTGCTCCCTGCTAATGCTCCTATCCCTCTTCTGATGCCTTTCTTCCCTACTGCTTCCTGCTGCATGTTCCTGTCCCTCTTCTGATGCCTTTCTTCCCTACTGCTCCCTGCTGCATGCCTTTCTGATGCCTTTCTTCCCTACGGCTCCCTGCTGCATGTTCCTTCTGATGCTTCCTTCTTCCCTACTGCTTCCTGCTGCATGTTCCTACCCCTCTTCTGATGTCTCCTTCTTCCCTACTGCTCCCTGTTGCATGTTCCTATCCCTCTTCTGATGCCCCCTTCTTCCCTACTGCTCCCTGCTGTGTGTTCCTACCCCTCTTCTGATGCTGCCCTTAGCTGTCATGGTCTTTGAGGAAGGTGGCAAGATGTAGGGGACCGAAACATTATGGTCCAGGCTTTGCTGGGAGATTGCCTGCTCTGGTGGGCATCAATGCATGGTCATAACACAGCTCTGCTGTATGCCAGACCTGCCATGGAGCAGGCCTCTGATGTGTGTCATGCTGCTGGCTTCATTGTGCTGCTCAGGCTTCCCCAGGCCACTGTAGACTGAAACCCACTTTATTTCTGCTGATCTCTTCTAAAGTGACCACATCCACGAGCCTGATTTACTGCCTGGGTTTGAAAAATCTATCACTTTCCCACACTTGTCTCACCATCAGCTCTTCTCCCGCTACCAAACACCTTCCTTTACCTCTGTGGCCACAGCTGCTAAGAGCATTTCTTCCCAGCATGGGCTCCCATCCAGCTCAGAGGTGGCCAAACCCCTCCAGCTCTCTGCTGATTCTGTTCCAGCCTGGTGCATCTCCAGTCTCCTCCTGCATGAGGACATGGGCTGTAGCCACCATGCCTTGGCTCCAAGCTGGTTGTCCTCAGGGCAAATGAAGGAAGGATGAATAATAAAATCCTTTAGGTTGAAAAAAGACCTTGAAGATCATCAGGTTCACCTGCAAAGCCCAGCATGGTGGGTGCTGGTGGAGATTCCTTCTGGCTGTGGCAATTCTGCCTCAGTGGACTGGAGGGAGCCCAGCCCTTTGGGCTTGGATCTGCCACAATCTGCCCTGCTGCTGCCTGAAGAGGACTCAGTCACGTTTGGATGGGTTGCCCAGAGCTTCATCTTATGCTGTATTACATTATCTATGAAAGCCTGGAGGCTCTCAGAGATATTTTATGCTAGTTGGTGGTTTTTATTTGCAATCTGCTTCAGCCCAAGCCATTCTGTGCACCCCCTCACTGCTAGAAGACTGTCTTGAGGGAAAGAAGCCAAGTGTACAGCAGACCCTGGCATGGACCAGGCCATCAGCCTCTCCTTACAGTAGAAAACAGCTGCTTAGGACCAAAATGAAACCCCTTGGTAAGGGCCGGCAGCTGCAAGCCTCTTCTTCTCCATCAACCTGAGTAAAAGTTCTCTTCCCAGTCATCCTCCTGACTCAAGGACATCTTCCTGTTTCCAGCTCTAGAGCCCTCAGCACAAGAAGGATATGAACCTGCTGGAGTAGGTCCAGAGGAGATCACAGGAAGGATCCAAGGGCTGGAGCCCCTGAGCTGTGAGGACAAGCAGAGAGAGTTGGGCTTGCTCAGCCTGGAGAAGAGAAGGCTCCAGGGAGACCTTCCTGCAGCCTTTCAGTATTTAGAGGAGATCTACAAGAAAGCTGGGGACAGGCTTCTGAGCAGGGCCTGTTGTGACAGGACAAGGGGTGATGCTTTGAACCTAAAAGAGGGAGACTGAGATGAGAGGGAAGAAATTTTTGATTCTGAGAGTGGGGAGACACTGGACCAGGTTGCTCAGAGAGGTGGTAGAAGCCCCATCCTTGGAAACCTTCCAGGACAGGTTGGCTGGAGTTCTGAACACTCTGATCTTAGTTGCAGATGTCCCTGCTGACTGCAGGGTGGGAGTTGGACCTTTAAAGGCCCCTTCCAACCCAAACCAGTCTCTGGGTCTACGTTTCTGTAATTCTGAGCTTTCAAACTCAGCTTTGCTTCCTCAGCATCCAGGTGACCACATAACCACAGGTGTGCATCCATCCAGCTCCTTGTCTTCCATCCAGCACCACTAACTGGCCATGATTCCATTCAGAGGTGGTGCAGGTGAGAGTGGAGGTGAGGAAGCAGCCCCTGTTTTGCCCTGCATCCTGGGAAGGGGATTGAATGCAGAAGCCAAGGACAGCTCAGGGCAGTGCTGAGGAGGGAGGGAAGGGAGGAGAAGGTGACATTGATAAAAGACCTTCACTTTCTGCCCCACTGCATGCTCATGTGGAGAGAGCTATTGATTGGTGATGGCTGTTTGGGTCATCCCCCCCTGCCCCATGTTACTCTGACTTTCTTAGACTGAGGAGTAGAGCCAGGGGTTATTGATCCCTTATAACCAATAAGCCACTCAAGTTAGAATCATCCAATCGTTTGGGTTGGAAGGGAGCTCCAAAGGTCACCCAGTCCAACCCCCCTGCAGTCAGCAGGGACATCCTCCACCAGATCACCTTGCCCAGAGTCCTGTTGAGCCTGACCTTGAATGCCTCCAGGGATGGGGCCTCAACTACCTCCCTGGGCAACCTGTTGCAGTGTTCCACCACCCTCATGGTGCAGAACTTGTTTCTAACATCCAATCTCAATCTCCTCTTCTCTAATTTCAAACCACTGCCCCTCATCCTGTCACTGCAGGCCTCTGTAAGCAGTCCCTCTGCAGCCTTCTTGTAGCCCCACTTCAGGTACTGGAAGACCACTCTAAGGTCTCTCCAGAGTCTTCTCCAGGCTGAACAACTCCAGCTCCCTCAGCCTGTCCTCATAACAAAGGCGTTCCAGCCCCTTGATCATTTGCATGGCCCTCCTCTGGACCCATTCAGGCAGGTCTATGGTTTTCTAATCATCATCAGAGGCAGGGATGAAGGCATCAGATGGGAGGAGGAAGAGGAGGAGGATGATCTACAACTACCTGCCCAGCCCAGAAAGCACCTTACCTCCTCCAGCATCCACTTTTGGCTCCCCAGGGAGCCACATCACAACACTCCCTAAACCAGCAGCAGCCAGGGCAGCTGCAAGCAGTGAATAGAGAGGCACTAAAAAAAACACTTAAAAAAAAAAAAATCCCACTTTGCTGAGTTTTAAACCATTTTCCTGGATCGAAGAGGTGCTGGAAAGAGTTGTCAGGGCAGGAGATATTTATGGCTGTCTCAGGAAATGTTTCATTATTCTTTGGTAAGTGGTGGCTGTGAATTTCAGCCTGTCTGCGCAGCTGTAAAGTGGACCATCGGGCAGATGATTTCCAGCAGCAGGACTCTGCTGAGGAATGAAGCAGCACCTCCCCAGAGTCTGAGGAGTACTGAGCTTGAGAAACCCAGCGAAGGAGACCCAGACCCCATGTAGTCCATGGGGAGAATCACATGGAATCCCAGCATGGTCAGGTTTGGAAGGGACCTCTGGAGATCATCCAGTTCAATCCCCTTGCTAAAGCAGAGGCACCCACAGCAGCTTGCTCAGGATCACAATGTCCAGGTGGGTTTGGAATGACTGCAGAGAGGGAGACTCCACTTGGCAGCCTGATCCAGTGCTCCACCACTCTGAAAGTAATGAAAAGTCTCCTCATGTTGAGAGGGAACTCCCTATATTCAAGTTTGCAGCCATTGGCCCTTGTCCTGTCGATGGGCACCAAGAGTCTGGCCCCAACCTCTTGATCCTTTAGAGGTTTATCAGCATTGAGAAGATGCCCTCTCAGTCTTCTGATGCTCCAGTCCCCTCAGCATCTTCATACCCTCCTCTGGACTCTCTCCAGTGGTTGGTTTTCTTTCTTGAACTGGGGATTCCAGACCAGACCCAGCACTTCAGATGTGGCCTTACAGGGCAGGTCCTTGTGGGTGGGGGTTGGTGTGGAAGCTCCTTTTGTTCATCCAGCCACGCAGCCACTCTGCAACAGAATGGGGAGAAACAACCATCTCAGCACACAGCATCAGGGTTGTATTTTTGTCCTGCGAAAACACCCAACCACTCTCTGAGTGCTTTCAGCCCCTTAATTTCCCATGGCACTGAGTGCTACTTTAAACAGGGTGCTGCGTAAAGGGATTGCCTTTGCCTCTTGGAACTTCTCTAGATGTTCCCTCCTCCTGCTATCAAGTGTTTCTTGAACTGGAGCAATCATTGCTGATTAATTCTCCGGCTCTACGGTACAAATGATTTCATATCTGGCCCTACCTTTATCAATCCTTGCCTTCAGTGGATAATTTTCTAGGCTTCTTCCCATCCATTTTATATGATGAGAAAACTAGAGCTGCTCACAAATTATTCAAGGTGGGTTAGACCAGACATTCATTAAGCAGCACAGTAACATTCCCCCACGTCACTCTCTCTTACCGTCGCGTAATTCCTATCATCATGTTTGGGTTTTGGACTACCACGGAGCATGAAGTGTCATTTTGATAGATATTTCGAGCCTAGCTCTCAGCTCTCCCTCCTGAGCAGTAATGGCCAGCTCAGAGCCCGTCCCTGCATGCAGAATGCTGCAATGATTTCTCCCCTGTGCATTGTTTTTCATTTAGCAGCCTCGGATTTCATCTGCCGGTTTATTAGCCGCTCGCTAAGGACCATGAGGTCCTTCTCCCATTCTTGGAGGCTGGCTGTGTTTTAATCTTTTTGGTATTAACTCAGCATTGCCAGCAGAAGTTATTTCTTTTTTTTGTTTGGTTTTTTTTTTTCCTGCCTTCCTCTGGACCCACTTGGGCTCCCCACATTCAGAGGGGCGATGTTGTGTCCTACTAATGAGGGAGAGCTGCTAGTGCAGCTGTCCCTCCTGCTATGAGTCATTCAAGATAAGAAAGTAGCTATGTAAAAGGTAGTTATGTTAAACATGGATGTAGCATAGCAAAACAGGGCGCCTGATGGTGACCATGGTGAAGAAGCCTTATCAGTGTGTGGGAGCAACTCGTGAAGAGCTGCCTGTAACCAATCAGAGAATGCATAACATGTGACCAGGCAGTCTATATTGTATGAGAACATGCTGGCTTTTGCAATAAAGGGGTGATCTTGGATGCACCGAATTGGTGTCAGGTCATCCCTCCTTGCATCATCTATCCCCCCACACCTAGTGATCCCCAACATTGCCTGATTCTGTGCCATCCAGTGATCCCGTTGTGATATCCGCCTGATTCCACAGCACCTGCTGTTCCATGCCATCCAGTGATCCTGCTGTGATATCCGCCTGATTCCGCAGCACCTGCTGTTCCATGCCATCCAGTGATCCCGCTGTGATATCCGCCTGATTCTGCAGCACCTGCTGTTCCATGCCATCCAGTGATCTCGCTGTGCTATCCACCTGATTCCACATCACCTGCTGTTCCCTGCCATCTGCGGAAACCCGACATGATATCCGCCTGATTCCACAGCACCTGCTGTTCCGTGCCATCTGCTGAACCCCGACATGATATCCGCCTGATTCCGCAGCACCTGCTGTTCCGTGCCATCTGCTGAACCCCGATGTGATATCCGCCTGATTCCACAGCACCTGCTGTTCCCTGCCATCTGCTGAACCCCGACATGATATCCACCTGATTCCACAGCACCTGCTGTTCCGTGCCATCTGCGGAACCCCGACATGATATCTGCCTGATTCTGCAGCACCTGCTGTTCCGTGCCATCTGCTGAACCTTGACCTGATATCCGCCTGATTCCACAGCACCTGCTGTTCTGTGTCATCTGCTGAACCCCGATGTGATATCCGCCTGATTCCACAGCAGCTGCTGTTCTGCACCATCTGCTGAACCCCAACTTGATATCTGCCTGATTCCACAGCAGCTGCTGTTCCATGCCATCTGCTGAACCCCAACGTGATATCTGCAGCACCTACTGTTCCATGCCATCTGCTGAACCCCGACGTGATTTCCCGACAGGGCACCTTCAGAGTGATAAATCTGGAGGGCTAAATTCCGAGTGACACACAACCAAATGCGTGCCAGCACTCCTTCCTCACCAAGTGCACCAAACCATCTTCTCATGGCAGCATCCTCCACAGGGAAACCTCTCTACCCAGCACTGATGAGGCCACACTTCCAATTCTGGGTTCAGCTTTGGGCCCATCACTACGAGAAGGCTTTTGAGGTGGTGGAACATGTCCAGAGAAGGGCAAAAAGCAGATGGTGAAAGGTTTAGAGAAGAAGTCTTGGAGGAGACTTTGAGGAGTGGCTGAGGGAACTGGGATTGTTCGGCCTGGAAAAAAGGAGGCTCAAGGGAGACCTTCTCATCCTCTACTACTCTCTGAAAGAAGGTGGAAACCACATAAAGATTGGCTTCTTCTGCCAAGGAACGAGGCACAGGACAAGAGGAGATGCCCTCAAGTTGCACCAGGGGAAGTTTAGATTGGGCATCAGGAAAACTTTCTTCCCCAGAAGGGTTGTGAAGGCCAGGAACAGGCTGCCTAGGGAGGTGGTGGAGTCACTATCTCTGGAAGGATTTTAAATATGTCTGAATATGGCTGGAGCAGCTCTGCTATGAGGACAGGCTGAGAGAGTTGGGGCTCTGCAGCCTGCAGAAGAGAAGGCTGCCAGGAGACCTTAGAGTAGCCTTCCAGGATCTGAAGGGGGCTACAGGAAGGCTGGGGAGGGACTATTGACAAAGTCTTGCAAGGACAGGACAAGGGGCAATGGATTTAAACTGGCAGAGGGGAGATTTAGAGTGGATGTCAGGAGGAAGTTCTTTACAGTGAGGGTGGTGAGACACTGGCACAGGTTGCCCAGGGAGGTTGTGGCTGTTCCCTCCCTGGAGATGTTCAAGGCCAGGTTGGATGAGGCCTTGAGTGAGCTGTACTAGTGGGAGGTGTCCCTGCCTATGGCAGGGGGTTGGAACTGGATGATCTTTGAGGTCCCTTCCAACCTTACCACTATGATTCTGTGATTCTAATGCAATGCTGAGGGACATGGTTTAGCAGCAGCTGTGAGGTGGGATTGTGAGCTCTAGCCCAACAGTTGGATTTGATGGTCTCAAAGGTCTCTTCCAGCCTCAACAGTTCTATGGCTGATCAATAGGATGCAGGTAGGAAAGTCACCTCCACCTCCATGCACAGTGGCTTTATAGGCACTAAGTTTATTGAATTTTAGTGTAGGCAGTATCAGCTGAAACAAGAAAAAGCCTCTCTAGAAGAAGTCCTCCTTGCCATTGCTTGTAAATCCTTCTCAGGAGTTAACTGTGCTGTTTGAGCTCCTCAGACCGTGAGGAAAACAAGAGGGGTTTAGTGTCCTACCCCAAAGGGAGAGAATTGTCAGGGTACATCGAGTGCAGAGAGTGAGGATTTAAATGGTTTCAGCGTGGAGGAGCTGGGCCTTTAGAGCTGCTGTTTGGGTGGCTCTGGAAGCTGGGTCCATGTCATCCAAAGCCATGTTCAGCTGGGTGGTTTTGGTTTAGAATATATCCGGGGCAATGAAATGTCAGCCCTCAGCAGGAAAAGGCTAACCCTGCCAGCACACCTGGAATAAGCACTCCAGATGTGCTCCAGCTAGTCCCTGACCCAATCTGGTTTGTGTGTAACTCCTGACTCTCACTGTAGGTATGGACAGAGAAAAGTCCTGTCTGGCCAGTGACCAAGCATGCTAGCAGCACATCCCAGCAGGAACATATCACTGCAGGGACTGTGTGGCAGTTGTGTGTGGAAAACAACCATGCCAAGTTCTGGTTTTGCACCTGCCAAGGTCTCCAGCTCCCTAGTTCTGAGACAGCTGTTTCCCAAACCATGACTGGGGACTGGAGCATCTCTGTGAGGAAGAAAGGCTGAGAGTCCTGGGGCTGCTGAGCCTGGAGAAGAGCAGCCTGAGAGGGGATCTGATCAACAGCTAAAGGCTGGGGGGCAAGAGGATGGGGCCAAACTCTTCTCAGTGGTGCCCAGAGACAGAACAAGAGGCAACAGGCACAAACTGGAACCCAGGAGGTTCCATCTGAACAGGAGAAGAAAATTCTTTGGTGTGAGGGTGCTGGAGCCCTGGAGCAGGCTGCCCAGAGAGGTTTTGGAATGTCCTTCTCTGCAGAGATTCCAAACCCACCTGGATATTGTGATCCTGAGCAATCTGCTATGGGTGCCCCTGCCTTAGCAGGGGGCTAAACCAGATGATCTCCAGAGATCCCTTCCAACCTGTACCACTCTGTAATTCTGTGTGGATCCAGCCAAAAGGCCACAGACACCTTGCAAAACTGCACATTAAAATGAGCCATGGATGTTCCATCAGCCATCCCTCAAAGCCAGGTGATGGAAAAAGAGTTGATTAAGTGCTAAAAAATGGTTTCCCTCTCTAATGACCCCAGTATTGAAGAAAAGCCATGTCTTACTTTCCTTATAAATGGCTTCCTCAGAGTTTAATTAACTTCTCTCTGCTCTTCTTTTGTGGCAAAGTGTCACCCTGACCAGAAGGCAAACTCTGTTTGTCCCCTTATCTGGGAGAGCACTGACCTGTCAGATAAACTGCTCTGCCTAATTTGCTGGGGCTTTTCTCCTCCTGCTTTGTGTATTCCACAGAGGGAAGCAGCAATGACAGCAAGAGATGCTCTTGGGAGGTTGGATACCTCCTAGAAGTACCTACATACATACAACATCTATAAGGAACAGTTTCTTTCCTGCAAGAGTGGTCAGGCACTGGAATAGGCTGCCCAGGGAGGTGGTGGAGTCACCATTCCCAGAGGTGTACTTGTAGACATGGCACCTGGGGACATGGTTTAATGGCCACGGTGGTGTTGGGTTGATAGTTGGACTTGGTGATCTTAGGAGGCTTTTCCATCCTTAATGATTCTATGATTTTATAACAGGGACCACACTCCTGCAGCACTGCCAGGTCTGGGATTGGAGACCACCACAAACTGGGTCAAGCTTTCTGAGTGCTCCTTATTTGCCTTGGGCTTGGAAGCAAAGCTGAAGGAAACACTTTTTTGCCCTTCCTGGAGTTGAGGATTTTGTATTTTCAGCAGTGCATGTCTCTCCTCTTGTGTGTGTCTCTTCTATATATATAGCTCCAAATCAATAAGAGTGAGATTAGGTCACTGTATTACTGAGAAATGTGCTCCTGATAGCAAATAAAACTAAAACAGCTCTTGCTCCTTCTCCCTTGCTCTTGTGCTCCAGGAACAGCTACCTGTGCTGAGACACCAGCACAGCCTGAAAAAAAAAAGCAGAGCTTGTTCTCTTCTGCTCATATAAAAAGGATGCAGAGGCTCAATTTGGGCCAGGTCGAGAGGGACCACGACAAGATTCTGCTTTGTTTTTTTCAGCTAGGCTTACAGCACCAGGGGCCATCAGGCAGCAGAAGGCAAGAGCAGTAGGTCCCACCTTTTGGGGTCCTTGGAGCCCATGGGCACCACCTGGAGAGATGGGTGGCCTTTCCATGCAATGCCTAGGCCCCTTCTGAAGAAAAGCTGCTCTATTTAATAGAATGGAATAGGCTGGAAAGGACCCTGACAATCATCTAGTTCCAACCCTCCCCTGCCATGGGCAGGGGCACCTTCCACTAGATCAGTTTGCTCAAGGCCTTACCCAACCTGGCTTTCAACCCCTCCAGAGAGGGGACATCCACAACCACCCTGGGCAGCCTTTTCCAGTGTCTCACCACCCTCACTGGCAAGAATTTCTTCCTAGTCTCCAGTCTAAATCTGCCCTTCTCAAGCTTCAATCCATTCCCTCTCATCTTGTCCCTACAAGCCCTTGTGAAAAGTTCCTTGCCGGCTTTCTTGTAGCTCCCTTCAGCTACTGGAAGGCTGCACTAAGATTTCCCTGGAGCCTCCTTTTCTGCAGGCTGAACAGCCCCAACTGTCTCAGCCTGTCCCCACAGGGGAAGTGTGGCTTAGGGGTCCTAGCAGTAGCCATGGTTCTAAGCCAAGCCCATTTTATGCCAAGTGAAGATGTCCCAGTGCCACCCTCATCACACAATAGAGACACATTGGAGTGCAGCTACTGAATGGTGCCAGTTAATTAATTGTGCCAGGCTGACAGCAGGGAGGGGTTTTTGTGTGCTGAAGCTTTCAGACACCAATGCAGTAATGGTCTCCAGCACACAGACACTCTCAGGGGACTTGTCCTTCCTACCCAAACAGAATTAATTAATGGTGGCAATAAATAAACCAAGCCAGGCAAACGAGAGCATCTGAGGCCACTCCAAGGAGGCTGCTGCAAGGCCCACAGTGGGGAGCAGCTTGTGTGGCAGCAGGACTCATGTTGGGGTGGTGAACACCTCATAGCCAAAGACCTCCAAATAGAGGTGGCCACGCAGAGAGGCACCGCAGGAAGCAGCTCCAGCCGTGCAGGAGGGTTGGGCAACACCAGCATCGAGGTGGTACCAACCATGAGCATCTCAGGGCCTTGCATGGCAGGCAGCCAGCTGAGATACAGCCCTTTGATTTTGGGTGGATGAACTGCTCTACCATGCTCTTGGATTGGTCTGAAATGTTAGCTGGCAGCACCCAGGGAGGGAGCCTCGTGCACAACATCCAGTTGGTGCCTTCTGCTGCAGGTGGGAAAGGTGGGGGTTAGGCTGCCCTGCCTGGGTGTCCACCAGCATGGGCCTTCTGCAATTTACACCTTGGAGGGGAGAGCTGGTTAGAGGAGTTTTCCTGGCAACATGATAGGGAAAAAAATTTAGGGAGAAGGCAGCTTTTTTGGTATGTCTGATGAAGGAATGAACCTGTTAAAGGAGAAGGGAGAACTAACATTCACTTTTTAAATAGACTGAGTGAAACTGGGCTGGAGGTGTTCAAAACTAGGTTGGATGAGACCTTGAGTGACTTGGTCTAGTGGGAGGTGTCCCTGCCCGTGGCAGGAACTAGATGATCTTCAAGGTCACTTCCAACCTAAACCATTAAATGACTCTATGGACCAAATCAAAAAAGCAGCTGTGGCTGACTATTTATGCCCCTCTTCTGTGTGCAGCACAAGCTCTGCCACCACGCATAAGCTGGACTCAAACTCTCCTCTGCAGATAAGGTCCCATTTGGTCAATCCCAGCCTTGTCTTATGTACCCAGGCAAAAGCAGACCCCTACCATCCAACTGTTTCATCCCAAGAATCCAACTGTTTCATCCCACCACCCACACCTCCAGGAATATGAATAAAAACATTGTACATGGTTGATACCAATCAAATTAATTTATCACAAGCAGCTCCCTGCTTGCTTCTGGGACTGATAAAAAGAACCTTGGATGTCCTCCTCTGTCCCTGCCCTCCTTCCTTGCCAGGGCTGCAGTGTCCTGCCCAGGCACCATGTGCTACCACAGCCAGGTTTGCAAAGAGTATCTCCTTAGCTGCCCACCCTGAGGTCTAATCCCTGGTGTCTCCTATCTCAAGCAGTCCTTAGGCACTCCTAATTGGCACATGACAAAGTGCCTGCCACAGGCTGGTCAATACCAATTAGCATACTTATTAAATGCACCTATTTGTTGGCTGCAGTTATCTAATTACCTCACAAGAGCATCAGGGAGGGGCCCTGCAAAGGGTGGTGTGGCCAAGAAGCAGCTTCTGTGGGTGGTTTGTGTGCACACCCTGCGAGCATTAACCCTGCAAGGTGGTAGGCAGGTGTAGAGGTTGCACCAAACTCATGCTGGGATTGGGACCTTAGCACCATAGAATCACAGAATGGTTTGGCTTGGAAGGGACTTACAAAATCCATCAATTCCAACCCCCTTGCAGTCAAGCAGGGACATCTGGAACTAGAGCAGGTTGCTCAGAACCCCAGATAACTTCACCTGGAATGGTTCCAGGGATGGGGCATCTACAACCTCTCTGGGCAACTTGGGCCAGGGTCTCACCACCTTCAGAGGAAAAAATGTCTTCCTTCCACCTAGTCTTAATCTCCCTATTTTAGTTGAAACCATCACCCCTTGTCTTGTCACAACAGGCCCTGATCAAAAGTCTGTCCCCAGCTCTCAGATCGGCTTCTTTAAGTACTGCAAGGTCACCAGAAGCTCTCCCTGGAGCCTTCTCTTCTCCAGGCTGAACAAGCCCAACTCTCCCAGCCTGGCCTCACAGCAGAGGGCTTCCAGCCCTCACATTATTGCTGTGGCCTCCTCTGGTCCTGCTCCAACAGGTCCATGTCCCTCCTGTGCTGAGGACTCCAGAGCTGGCCCCAGCACTGCAGGTGAGGTCTCAGCAGAGCAGAGGGGCAGAATCCTCTCCCTCCCCCTGCTGCCCACACTGCTGGGGCTCAGCCCAGGCCGCAGCTGGCTCTGGGCTGTGAGCACACAGTGCCAGCTCATCTCCAGCTTTGCACCCACCAGCACCCCAATTCCTCCTCCTCAGGGTTGCCCTTTATCCCCCAGTTTGTGCTGCTACTGAGGTTTGCCACAACCAAGGTGCAGGACCTTGCACTTAGCCTTGTTGAACCTCACAAGGTTGACAGAGGCCCAGCCTCTCAAGCCTGTTCAGGTCCCTCTTCAAGGGTCTAAGTGCATGAGAAACCAAATGGACACCATCTGCTTCACCCATCCTCAAGGGATCTTCCCAAAAGGTGCTCTCACCTTGCCTTGTTCATCCACACACCTCCACAGCCTTGCTCCATGTCTCCAGTTGAGCACTGTCACCTCCTCTGGGTCAGACCAACCTGTTCCCCGTGCAGGACCCATTGGGCAATCCAGGTGAGCTTGCTGAGAATGCATCCCAAGCAGCCCCCACCTCCAGCCACTTCAAGGCACCGTGACTCCATCAGCCATTGGGGCTTTTCCTTCTGCAGGGTTAATTACCTGGGAGGCAGGGAAGCAGGAGTAAGCAGAGAGACACCTGAAATTATGTGGAGCAAGCTACAGCAGGCTGCTCCTTTTTATTGCTTTCCCTCTCTTTTGCATATCACACCACAGGCTGAGCCTAGCCGGTGGGCACCGCTGTTATCAGGCAGCAGGCAGAGTGGAGAGCTGATGCGATGTTCACGCCCAGGAACCAAAACAGACCCTGTGCACTGTTTTAATTTAATGCTCCCCAAAGTCTCCAGTTCTGACAGCTTCTTTTTCTTTTTCCTTCCTTGACATTGGTACAGCAGAGCATGGCCAGGGGAAGCTTCTCCCCTTCTGCATCAAGGCTGGCACGGACAAGCTCTTCCCTCTGCAAGGGAGGAGGAGACAATGGTCATAGAATCATAGAATGGGAAGGTTGGAAGGGACCTCAAGGATCATCCAGTTCCAACCCCCTGCCATAGGCAGGGACACCTCCCACTAGTACAGCTCACTCAAGGCCTCATCCAACCTGGCCTTNCTTCCCTTCTACTCTGCCACATCTGTAGTAGTGGGCCCAATGCTGGCCTCTGCAGTTCCGGCCTCTGCAGTTCCAGCCCCTGCAGAAAGACAGGGAACTAGTGGAGAGAGTCCAGCAAAGGCCACAAAGCTGCTAAGGGGCCTGAAGCATCTCTGTGGGGAGGAAAGGCTGAGAGACCTGGGGCTGTTGAGCCTGGAGAAAGCAGCCTGAGAGGGGAGCTGATCAATGCTGGTCAACAGCTAAAGGGCAGGGTGCAAGAGGATGTGGCCAGACTCCTGTCAGTGGTGTCCAGCAACAGGACAAAGGGGCAATGGGCACAAACTGGCACCCAGGAGGCTCCACCTGAACAGGGGGAGGGACTATTTACAAGGTCTTGCAATGACAGGACAAGGGGCAATGGGTTTAAACTGGCAGAGGGGAGATTTAGACTGGATGTTAGGAGGAAGTTCTTTACAGTGAGGGTGGTGAGGCACTGGAACAAGTTGCCCAGGGAGGTTGTGGCTGCTCCCTCCCTGGAGGTGTTCAAGGCCAGATTGGACAAGGCTTTGAGTGACCTGTACTAGTGGGAGGTGTCCTTGCCTATGGCAGAGGGTTGGAACTAGATGATCCTTGAGGTCCCTTCCAACCTTACCATTCTATGATTCTATGAGAATCTTTGGTGTGAGGGTGTTGGAGCCCTGGGGCAGGCTGCCCAGAGAGGTTGTGGAGTCTCCTTCTCTGGAGAGATTGCAAAGCCACCTGAACATTGAGATCCTGGGTAATCTGCTGTGGGTGACCATGAACTTGGACTAGATGATCACCAGCAGCCCACTCCAGTCCCCACCATTCTGTGACTGTGAAGAGAGAAGAAAAGCCATGGTGCTGTTGCAAGCCAGCAAGCAGCTCTACTTACCACTGCCTTTCCTGTCCAGCCTCCCCTTCTTTTTTTTTAATCACTTTCTTTAAGCTTCTCCATCCTTTGCAGAGCTGAGGAGCATCAGCAGCCCCCTCCTCGGTGGGCTGTGTCACTTTGCTGCAGCTTGGGGCTGGCCCAGGGTGGATAGATCATTTCTAAGTCTTCCTTCCTGTTGAGCCTGCTGCATATCAAATGCAAGCAGCATGCCCAGGAACTCATCTTTGCTGCCTGCCTATTAAGCAAAAATTAAGAGAAAATTATGCAGGGAAGTCAGCAGCAAGTGGGAGGGGACAGGTTGTAATTACAGGGCTATTAATTGGTGTGAAGTTCCACTTTAATGCTCTCTGGCCCGTGCTGGTATATCCTAGGGAAATTTTCTCTCTATTAGTTTTGGATGAGAACTGGGATTCTCTCTGGAAGCTCCAAATCTGCCCAGAGAGGTGACTTTCAGCTTCAGTCCCCCAGCAGCAGTTTGATTTAGTGCACTGATGGGCAAAGAGGAGCAGTTATTAGGTAGAGAGAGGTTCTCCTCCTCCCCTACTCTGCCCTGGTGAGGCCATATTATGGAATATTGTGTGCAGCTCTGGACCCCTCAGGTAAAGGAGGACTTCAGGGAACTGCTCGAAAGAGTCCAGCACAGAGCCACAAAGATGCTGAAGGCAATGGAACATCTCCCTGCTGAGGACAGGCTGAGGGTTTGGGCTCCTTAGCTTGAAAAAGAGGAGCCTGAGGGGTGCCCTCATGCATGTTTATAAAGCTGTGAAGGGCAGTGTCAGGGGGATGCAGCCAGACTCTGCTCAGTGATGTTCAATGACAGGACAAGGAGCAATGGGTGCAAGCTGGAGCAGAGGAAGTTCCATGTGAACATGAAGAGAAACTTCTTTACAGTGAGGGTGACAGAGCCCTGGAGCAGTCTGCCCAGAGAGGTTGTGGAGTCTCCTTCACTGGAGACATTCAAACCCCACCGGGACACATTCCGGTGTGACCTGCCCTAGGTGATCCTGCTCTGACAAGAGGGTTGGACTGGATGGACTCCAGAGGACCCTTCCAGCCCCTGTGATTCTATGATTTAGACATGGCTTCATCTGTCCAAGGTAGAGGATAAGGAGAGCCAAGTTTTGCCATTACATTAGAGAATCATAGATCAGGAAGAGTTGGAAAACACCTCTGGACACCAACTAGTCCAACTCTCTTGCTAAAGCAGGGTCACCCACAGCAGGTTGCCCAGGAGCACAACATCCAGGTGGGTTTGGAATCTCTCCAGAGAAGGAGATTCCACAACCTCTCAGGGCAGCCTGCTCCAGGGCTCCAGCACCTTCACAGCAAGAAATTTTATCCTTAAGATGAAGTGAAACCTCCAGTTTGCACCCCTTGCCTTATCACTGGCTGCCACTGAGAAGAACCCAGCCCCATCCTCATGACCTCCACCCTTTAGATATTTACATGCATTTATAAGTAGATCACAGAATCATTAGTGCTGGAAAAGACCTCTAGGACCATCGACTCCAAGATGATGTTAAGCAGGTGCTGATTCTTTTAAGACTCAGCCCACATGGAAGAACTTGCTCCAAACACAACATTCAGGACTCAAAACCTCAAGAGACAGCTCCCAAATACCCCCTACAGCTTCTGCCAGCCTTTGGGATTCCCTGGAGGAAGGTAGAAACCTTCTGCCCAAGTGGCTGCTCATCAAAACCTGACAATTAAGCAGACCCAGAAATGTTTTGAGCAGTGAACATCCATCAAAGCCCACAGAGGATTTAGGAGAGTGATGTGCAGCTCCCTGCCAACTCACCTGGCAAGGGCCCAGGCAACCCAGACACTTGGCCCACGATGCTCCTGCCATGCAGGATACAGCTCTGCCACAGAAGAGCTCTTAAAGCAAGGTACATGGGCATTCAGAGAGCTACACCATGAGGTGGGGAGCATGATCTTTCCTTCTGGGGAGTCCCACAGGCAGCTAGGAGACACTGAAGCCACAGGGGTTATAACAAATTGGGGGAGGAAAGGCAGAAAATGAAAGGGTTTGGATTTGTCTTTGCTGAAAGGAGATATCTCCATGGATAAATCAAAGTGCTCTCAACTTTGCATCAGACAAGAACCATCTTTTCCTCTCCAAGTCAGAGGTTTCCTCCCAGAGGGAAGCCAGATCTCCAGCTCCAGCCAACAAGAACACCCTCCAAGCTGCTCTTGCCAGCAACCCAGCAGGAACTGACTTTTTGCTAAGAGACCTCAAGATTTATCTTTCAGCCACAGACCTGTCTCCTTCATTTCTCAAGCAGGAGAAATGTACTCACTAAAATGAGTTCAGGGAGGGAGGGGGAAAAAAAGAAGAAAAAAGGAAAAAAAGAGGGATTTCATTCAATGCACAGCTTGGAAGCTCAGAGCAAGGAATTCTGCCTTCCTGCCATGGCTCTCTGTGTGGAACCACACACCTTTCCAAAAGAAAGGCTTCCACCATGGCCAATTTCAAACCCATAAGATTTTCAAATCCATAAGATTGGGTTGTTTTTTTTTGAAAAAAAAAAAAAAGAAATAAGTAAAATCAATTTTCTCTCCATCTGTCCCTCTCATGTCCAAACCTGTGTTAGAACAAGGACTAGGAAGCTTCTCAGTCACCTAGATCCAGCAGACAGAGGTATAAAACAAAATGAGGGGCTTACAAAACTCCCCAGCTGTGAAGGCTCAGCAAGCTGCTCTGGAAGAGACTCTTCTTTGCCATGCAAAGCTAACCCAGAGGAGACATTCCCATAGCAAAAGGACCTCAACACGTGCTCATTGAAGCCACTTACTAAGCAAAAAAAAAAAAAAAAAGCTTTTAATTTTTTTTTTTTTTTTTTAACACCCACACTTTGGTTTGCTAGTTGCTTCTTTTGTATGTTCTGTATTGTTCCTCAGCAAGCAGCTTCTGTGGCAGGAGAGGAGCTGAGAATGGGGTCAGTACTGGGAGCCAAGACCAGTCCCAACATCAATGGAGCTCTGTGGAGAAGGACTTGGGAATGCTGATGAACAAGATGTTCACCACGAGCCAGCAATGTGCTTTTGTGGCCAGGAAAGCAAATGGTCTCCTGGGGTGCAATAAAAACAGCAAGAGAGGTTCTCCTGCCCCTCTGCTCTGCCCTAATGAGACCATATCTGGAGTACTGGGTCCAGTTCTGGGCTGCCCTGTTCAAAAGAGACAGGGAACTACTGAAGAGGGTCCAGCAGAGGCTGCAAAGATGCTGTGGGGCCTGGAACATCTCTGTGAGGAGGAAAGGCTGAGAGAGCTGGGGCTGTTTAGTCTGGAGGAGAGCAGCCTGAGAGGGGATCTGGGCAACAGCTAAAGGGTAGGAGGGCAAGAGGATGCAGCCAGACTCTTTGCAGTGGTGCCCAGTGACAGGACAAGGGGCAACAGGCACAAACTTAAACCCAGGAGATTCCATCTGAACAGGAGGAAAACTTCTCCAGTGAGAAGGTGCTGGAGCCCTGGAGCAGGCTGCCCAGAGAGGTTGTGGAGTCTCCTTCTCTGGAGACAAACCCACCTGGACACTGTGATCCCAGGCAACTGGCTGTGGGCGACCCTGCTTTGGCAGGGGGGTTGGAGTGAATGATCCCCAGAGTTCCCTTCCAAATCCCTACCATGCTGTGTGATTCTGTCTGATCAGAGGCACTAAGCTCCCAGCAGCTCCTGCCAGCTGCCAACAGCTGCCTTTACCCAGGAGGAGGGATTCACTGCTGGACTTGGGAGGTGTGTAGGCATCTGTAGTGGCAGGAGCAGAGGACAACACAATGGGAGGGTGAGCAGGGGAATACAGCAGCAGTGCAGCATTGGAGTGGCCATCCACTGGGCAGCTGCTGAGCTGGGAGAGAGTCCATGCAAAATCAGTGTGCTGCTTGAGAAACCACCAAGGGCTGCCAGTCAACCTGCTGACAAGATACCGCTGCCTGCCGCAGCCCAGCCCAGCAGCCTGCTGCTGTTGACACAAGAAGTGGCAGGATTTAAAAATCCAGCATCTTCTTCTTCCCTCCTCCCCCTCCTGAGTAAATTAACCCCAAATCTCTTTGTTTACCCTTGCCCCTAATAAGCTCTCACGGCTCAGCAAAGTGGTATTCCAGGCTCTTTCCTGAGCAACCAAGAGCCTTTGTTCCCTTTCATCCTGGGAAAAGGAAGGGTTTAGATAATCTCAGAATGCCAGAAAGCAATTTATTTTGACCTAGACTGTTTCTGCAATGTCATCTCTTGGCTTCGGCACGGGGCAAGCTTTGTTAGCTGGGGTTTATGCAACACAGGCTGAAATGGGGCAGCAAGTCCCAGGTGCTGAGCAGGACCCGTGATGAACAGCCAGGCTCTGTGTCTGTCTGGTCCCTCACCCAGAGCAGCTTGACCCTGGGTGAGGGACCAGGCTACAGCACATGGTTGCTTGGTGCCCAGGGAACACCAAGCAAAGGTCCAGGCTGCAAGAGAGGTGAACACATTGGTCAGGAGCATAAGGTCACTCAGAGCATTCATGGAATCACAG
>WBNM01036865.1:0-10825 GCA_013399055.1 Ramphastos sulfuratus | reverse complement strand
TGTGCTGGTTTGAGGCTAATTGGAATATTTTAATGAAAAAAAAATATAGGCTGTGAAAAGCAAACAATAGTGATGTCTCCTTCACTCATAGGCTTGCTGAGATGTGCAAGAACAAGAACACAAACATAGGTAAGGGAGAGAGTCTCGGTCTCTGGTGTGTTCTCCTCTCTGCTCTGTAACTTAACTAAATAGTCTGCTTCTAACACCCCTGGCCGATCCTCCAAACTCACCTTGCACGTAAGCCAGATCTTGGGGTAAGGTATAGGGGTGGAAAGAAGGTGGAAAGGTGGTTGGGAGCCACTCCTGGGGACTCTGATTTCTGGGAGGGGTGTTGTGTTTCTGTATTACCTTTAACTTGTCTATTTCTGTAAATATTCCTGTATATAGAGTATATACCTGATTGTATATTGTGCTAAGCTGTAAATATTGCTTCATTCCTTAACTTCGAGCAGCTGAGTCAAGTCTGGGTGATTTTTTTTTATAGTTTGGAGGAGGGAGGTGGGGGGGCTGGTAACTCCCAAACCACCACACAATTACTACTCTCTTAGGACAAAACATGCCCAAAAGGATTTATTACCTAGAAAAGCTATACAATTTTTCTGTATGTTTAATGTAAGTTATCTTCTGTTCATGTGAACAAATTTTGAAAAGAAAATCTGCATTTCAGTGGAAACTGGGAACAAATTATCAGTAATTACTGGGAAGGAGGAAGGCAACTCCTTAGGTTAATTTTCAGTTTACTGCCTCTAAACACGAAGGCATCTGATTAGAGCTGTCTGGCAAGCAACATGAACTCCAGTTTGGCAATATAGTGTTATACTTACAAGATGAGAAAAGGTGACTGTAATGAATACATCTGCTTTTTAATTTTCTCTCTCCTCATCTCTTCCACCCCTGGGAGATGTTTCCCCTACACTCTATGCAGTCCAGAATCTTGGGAGAGAGACATTTCTTTGTCCTTCTAGTCTGTCCAGAAGTGAGTGGAGGATAGGAAAAAGGTCAGGGGAGGAAGAGTATATCAGTCCCCAGGGCTGTGGGGCAGATGAGGAATTAAACCTAGGAAAGTACTGAGGCAAAGGGGCCCATGATAGTTGATTAACATTTAAGGACCTCAGAGCATCCCAGTAAGTAGACAATTGAGAAAGGGAGCCGAGAGACCCACGTGGTTAAGAAAGGAACTGCTAAGCAAACTTAAGTGGAAGAAGAGAGTCTACGGATCATGGAAGGTGGGGATGGCCACTTGGGAGGAGTATGAGACTGTTGTCAGAGGATGTAGGGAGGCAATGAGGCTAAGGTCTCATTGAAACTCAACCTTGCAAGGGAGGTCAAGGATAACAGAAAGTGCTTCTTCAAATACATTGCAGGGAAAACTAAAACTAGAGGCAGTGTGTGCTCACTGCTGAATGAGGTGGGTGCCTTGGTGACAGAGGACACAAAGAAGGTACAGTTACTAAATGGCTTATTTGTCTCTCTCTGTACTGCTGGAGACTGTCCCTGGGAGCCTCTGACACCTGAGACATCAGAGGAAAGCATGACAAAGGAGGATTCTTCCTTGGTTCATGAGGACTGGGTTAAGGAACAGTTGAGTAATGTGGACATCCATAAGACCATGCTGTCCTAATGCCATGTACCCGTGGGTGCTGAGGGAGCTGGCATAGCTCATTGCCAGACCACTCTCCATCATCTTCAGTAAGTCATGGCAGACAGGAGAGGTGCCTGGGGACTGGAAGAGGGCAAACATCACTCCAGTCTCCAAAATGGGTAAGAAGGAGAAACCAGGCAACTATAGACGAATCAACCTCAGCTTCATCCCCGGAACAGTAATGGAGCAACTTATCCTTGGTGCTGTCCTTAGGTATATCAAGGACAAGGGGGTCATTAGGAGCAGTGAGTACAGTTTCATCACAGGGAAGTCCTGTTTGACCAATCTGGTAGCCTTTTATGAGGACATAACCAGGTGGATAGATGATGGCAGAGCAGTGGATGTGGTTTGTTTTGTTTTCAGTAAAGCATTTGACACTGTCTCCCACAGCATCCTTCTGGCTAAACTGAGGCAGTGTGATCTGGGTGATCAGGTAGTGAGGTGGATTGGGAACTGGTTGAAGGGAAGAAGTCAGAGAGTTGTGGTCAATGGGATGGAGTCTAGTTGGAGGCCTCTAGCTAGTGGAGTCCC
Organism: Ramphastos sulfuratus; assembly: GCA_013399055.1. Classification (NCBI taxonomy): domain Eukaryota; kingdom Metazoa; phylum Chordata; class Aves; order Piciformes; family Ramphastidae; genus Ramphastos; species Ramphastos sulfuratus. The sequence goes on along the minus strand of WBNM01036865.1, from coordinate 8,652 downwards.
TCAGGGATCAGTACTGGAACCAATTCTGTTCAATATATTCATCAATGACCTGGATGAGAGCACAGAGTGCACTGTCAGCAAGTTTGCTGATGACACCACACTGGGTGGAGTGGCTGCCACACCAGAAGGCTGTGCTGCCATTCAGGGAGAATTGGACAGGCTGGAGGGTTGGCAAGGAGAATTTTAATGAAATTGAAGAAGGGCTAGCGTAGAGTCTTGCACCTGGGAAAGAACAACCCCAGGGATTAGTATAGGTTGGGGACTGACGTGTTGGAAGGTGGTGAAGGGGAAAAGGACCTGGGGGTCCTACTGAATGGGAGGTTGATTATCAGTCAGCAGTGTGCTCTCATGAGCAGGAGTGCCAATGCCATTCTGGGCTGTATCAGAAGGGATGTGTTTAGCAGGTCGAGAAAGGTTCTCCTGCCCCTCTATTCTGCCCTGGTGAGGCTGCATCTGGAGTATAGTGTCCAGTTCTGGGTCCCCCAGTTCAAGAGGGACATAGAATTGCTTGAGAGAGTCCAGTGCAGAGCCGCAAGGATGGTTAAGGGAATGGAACATCTCTCTAATGAGGAGGGACTGAGGGAGCTGGGGCTGTGCTGCTTGGAGAAGAGGAGTCTGAGAGGTGACCTCATCAATGTTTATAAATATGTAAAGGTGAGTGCCAAGAAGATAGAACCAGGCTTCTTGGTGATGTCCAATGACAGGACAAGGGGCAATGGGTGGAAGCTGAGGCATAGGGAGTTTCATGTAAGCATGAGCAGGAATTTTTTCACTGTGAGGATGACAGAACACTGGAACAGGTTGCCCGGGGGGGGATCGTGGAGGGATATTCAAAACCCCTCTGGACGTATTCCTCTGTGATATGGTATTGGTGATCCTGCTCTGCATGGGAACCTTTCGAGGTCCCTTCCAGCCCCTAACATTCTGTTATTCTGTGAAAACTGAAGTGAGGGAAAAGTAACACAGTAAAACAGACAACCATCTAGGCTGAGAGAAAGAGTTGAGATAAAAAGTTTGTTGAGTAAATGAGATAATAGTAATAATACAATGCACAGTTACTTCAACTAATAATATAATGCACAATTACCTTAGATCAGCCTATTTGTAGAAAAAGTACAACATAAAGCAGAAAAGCAGTAGCATAAATCAAACTAGCAAACTCCTGCCTGTCTCACCACCATTCCTGTGGGAAAAGAGCCAACATCCAAAATTCAGAACCGAAGAGCAGCAACTGGAACAGGAAGCCTATTTGTGGGAATTGTCTGCTGAACATGAAATTCACCTTGGGAACATGATGATTACATTAAGAATGTGTCTCAACAAGGATAAGATCTTCATGCCATTCAAGACAGCAGTTTGAATCACACCAGAAATTAACCCCTCTGTATGCCTTTCTTCACACATATAAGGTAATGCCACAGGAAAGATAAATGCCAGCTAGAGTAAGTAGTGTGTCTGCACATAAACAAAATGGAGTATGGGAAGCCCTTTGGGAATTGTATTTTGTGCAGTAACAGTCACACAGGGAAAACAATTGGTTAAGCATGTTAATAACACAACTTGGGATATATAAAGACGTCTCTGAATTGACTGGAAAAAACAGTGGAGCAGTGCAGACCTGTAATCATCACAGCTCACACCACACACTGCTGATCATTGCCGTGGCAACAGACAGTGTTTCATTACATCACAGGAATCAAGGGGGGAATAAGCAAAAGGGCAGAGACATACCAACTTCTGGAAGGAAGAAATTAATGTTAATATAAACATTACACTAGCTACGATGTCATGGAAACCAAAGGGTAAAGAAAACAGCGAAAAGTGCAAGATACATGTTCAGAAATTTCCAATGAATAAATCGGCTTCATTGTAATCTTACAATTTTACCAGGGAAATTGCATTTGTGTTGAACATCTTTTGTCTTCTCTGATGTTTTTCAGAAGTGTGATATGGTATAATCTGTAAAACAAGTTATCCAAGGCAGCTAAAAAAAGAGCAAGGGCTTTTACAATTTTGCTCCAGGATTACTTATTTGTTTCACACTAGGAATGTCTACAGCATTACCAAAGGGATGACAAAAATAACAAAACCAAAAAAAAGTGAGTTGCACTTTTACAGTGGGAGACATATCTTATGTGAAGAGAGAATGAGAAAAGAAGCAGAGCAGTGAAATAAATGGAGCCAAAAGTCTGATAATGAAATGGTGAGTCAGCTGTCATGACAGCTGGCTACAATCCAAGTGATGAGCAGAACATTCATACAGAACTTGGCTTCATTGAAGTCTGAGTCCTTTCATTGATGTAGAATGGTTTTGTATCTTCCTAAAAAAGTGAGTACTCTGACCTCCAAAATAAAAAAGAAACAAAACTTAGGAACTGATCCAAAACAGATTTCCCACATTTTTGCTGCACTGTAGGTCTGAAATAAGTGAGTGAACCTAGAAATCTAATTTAAGTGGATTTTTGCTTTCAAGTTTATTTCCTAAAACAAGTTCTTTATTGCAGGTTGGGGTTTTGGCAGGTTTCTTTCATTTAGCAATTAGTTTTTACATGTCTGCCTGTTGTCACACTGTTGGTCTTGCAGAAATCATATGAAAGGAGTGATCAATTTTCAATAAAATAAAGAGTTAAAAAGAACAAGTTTGTGAAACAAAAATGTGTACCATGCCACGGCATAAAAGGATTACCATCAATCATCAGTATTCCCTTCAAGGATGAAGCAGTGTTAGTTCAGACATAAAAGTAAATATTACCTCATGGTGATTTACTTGACTTTGATCATGTATTATTTTCCATATGATAACTGCTGCTACACCTTCTCCCAGAATACAAAGATTAGGGGTGCACTTAAGCCATGGAGAAATTTAATCAAATGAAAGAAAACAGGTGAGGTTTAAAAGTGTCTTTTGATATTTATATGGCTAACAATTATTCACTAGTTCCGGGCACATAAAAATTTCAAAATGTGGCACTNGCACGCACCCCGTGTTCCCTGCTCCTTTTATTAACACAGCCCGAAGATCAATTGGGCCTTTGGACACGAGTTAGCCAATCAAATGGCATCTAGCCAAGATTTGGCCATATTGGGTGAAGCCATAGGCTTGCCTTACCCTTTTTTGGGCAGATCACGGGCCTTGCATAAGGCAACCGTGTGCACCTTGTTTACCGCAGTTGCTGGACTGACCCCAGACCCCAGACTTAGTGGTGCCAAATCCTTTGTCCCTTTTCCTGCGGTTGCTCTCCCCAAAACAGAAGGAGAGAGAGCAGAAAAACAATGTCCTGGGTAAGCCAGGACATTCACAAGCTTAATTTGGCCTGTTTAGGCCTACCACGACACTTGCTGAAGAAAAATGTATACTTTTACAACAGGTACTCAGGTTTGCTAAGGGTTTTTTTTAACACCTGTTTGTATATATATGATCTAAACTTAATTTTTATCACTGCTACAGGTGGAGTGCTAACTGTATGCAGAAAAATCACATAATATATGATTTCCAAGGTGTAAGAATATAGAATTAATGGTCACTCTTTTAAATTAAACTTCCTTAGGAAAGCAAGATTGGTATTACAGAGGAATAGATTTGAATCAGGTCGACAAAGGAAGGTGTTGCAGTAGAGGTTGTAATGGATGGAGGCTATCTGGAGAATAGTGACAATGAAATGATTGAGTTTTCAGTTCTCAGAGAAGTAGGGGTGGGGGTGGGGGTTAGCAGAATAGCTACCTTGGACTTCTGCAGGGCAGATTTTGGCCTGTTTAGAAGACTGATTGACAAAATCCCTTGGGAGTTCATCCCCAAGGGCAGAGGAATTGAGAAGGGCTGGACACTCTTTAAGAAGAAGTAGCAAAGTTGCAGGAATAGGCCATCCCCATGTCCTGAAAGACAAACTGAAGAGGAGGGCATGACTCAACAGGAAGCTTTGGCTGGAGCTCAGGAACAAGAAGAGTTTATGGCCTTTGGAAGAGGGAGCAGGACACTGAGAAGGACTATAAAGATGTGGTGAGACACTGTAGAGAGAAAATTGCAAGGGCCAAAGCCTATCTAGAACTTGATCTGGCTACTGTTGTGAAAGGTAATAAAAACTATTTCTACAAATACATCATCCTTAGGAGAGCTAAGGAGAATCTCCATCCTTTAATCAACATGGGACAAAATACAGTGACAATGGATGAAGAAAAGGCTGAGGTACACAATGCATTTTTTACCTCGGTCTTTAGTAGCAAGAGTAGTTGTTCTCTGACTATCTGGATCCCTGAGCTAGAAGGCAGGGAAGGGGAAGGGAATGAGACACTAATGCTCCAAGGAGAAATGGTTAGTGACCTGTTACATCATTTAGACACACACGAGTCCATGGGACCAGATGGAATTCCCCCAAGGGTGCTGAAGGAGCTAGCAGAAGTGACAATGTTATTTTCATAGCTAGCTGAAATAATAATTTTTCCTCAAAATAACAGTGTTTCAGCTTGTTAAGAATAAAAAAAAAATCAAGGCACTAATTTTACTGTTTTAAATAAAGAAACTAAACTGTGCCAGCTTAGCTAACCTAACAATGGAGGGGGAAGAAAGAGCACTGAGGTTTATGGTGAACCCCAGGTGAGAGAAGAAAAGGAGTACTGTGGTTTTGGTTTTGATCTGCTTGGAGGGAGGTTTTGGAGAAGGTTTTGCTTTGATGGGATTTTGTGTTAAAACCTGGATTATGGATTTTGGTGTGTTTCATATGCTTGTGCACTGCTTTGCTAATCTTTGAATATATTCTATATTAGCTTTGCTAATAGTTGAATATATTCTGTGTTTGAATATATTCTGTATACCTTTGAATATGTTCTGTATTCTGTAATCTCTGCATATATTCTGTATATCCTCTCTGTGGGGTCTTTCTTTAATTACTTTGAAAGTAATTTCAAAGCTCTGTCTTCCCCCATTGCCTACTTAAATGAAGACACTGTGTCACTAAAGACAGAGTACTTTGGCCTGCACTTACAGAAAAGAAGAGAAAAAAAATGTTCTGATTATTCTTAAAATAATTAGACCATACATTTGCTTATGATTATGAGTCAAACCAGAAAAGGTTTGCTTATTATAAATATTCACAAATCATGAAATAGAGAGATAATTAGGACTGATATTGTTCTTTTGGTTCAGAGCACTCCAAAAACGAACCAATTAAATTTAGTTCAGGTCATGCATTAGACATTTTTTAATGGAGCTGACATAGCCTTTGTAATGGACTTGACATGTGCAGACTCTTTTCTCTCTGTGTACTAACTTTAGTTGAGAAGGTGAGTTCTTTACAGGCAGAAGAAGCTATAAAGCTGAAAATACAGAAATACATTACAAATTCTATTCCAAAATCATCTTAAATGACATCATCACAACAGATAAAAAGGCACAAAATTCCCAAGGCTGTGCAATTTCATTGTGAAATCTTTTCGAGAGTAAAACAGTTTATTTCCTTGGTATTTATCCTCATTACTCCATTACACTATGCCAGAGGGAAGTGTTTTGTTGCTGCTCCTTTACAACAGTTTGTAACTCTATGAATATGCCATAAGCTATAGGCAATATTTCCAAGAAACCTTAAAAAGTAAACCTAATATGTCTAGTTATGTAAAAATACAGAAGTACAAAGCAGACAATAGAAAAAGCATAGCAATGGACTTTAATTAGTTTTTCAGTAATAGCAAGTTTCTTATCTAGAAATTTCTAGTATTACAGGAAAGAGGAGGCCAGCATCAGCTACTGTTTTACAGACATATTGGTATACCACAAAGCTCTCTCAAAATGCGCATATTAATCTTGCAACAAAGAGTTCGCCTGACTAGAGTGTCACAGTTCACATGGTTAATGCTTAGTCATGAGGGATTAATCTGAACTCTAGGAAAATCACGCAGGGGCAGCTCCTGAACATTCAGTCCATGTCTTCGCAGTGCTCACAGTAACATCTAGACAGTGATGAACTTCACTGAAATGAATATTAACAAAATTGTTTGTTAGTTTGCAGTAGTGAATATTTTATATACTTTGCATATTTTATATACTTTGAGTTCTAAAGAAAAAGAAAAATAAACTTTAGAAGTGTTAATGTTTGGAAGTAGTTTCTTAGAGCATAGTAAAATTTAATTGTATTTTGTGTTTTCCGTAAACAGAAAAGCTGTAATTATTAAATTAAGCATCTAAAATCCTGTTTCTTTTAAAAGGACCTTACAATGAAATTACCTGTAAAGAGCAACAGTTCTTACTTTTAGCTGTGGTTTGTTTTTTTTTTTTTTAATACATCTTGATTTCCAAGTCTATAAATAAAGATATTGCATAACAACCTCAGCCTTTTATTTTTAATTGATTCTAAAAATAGCCTGGTCTACTGGTCAGACCCCTTAAAAAACTGTAAATATCTTTTTATTATAGAACTGAAAAATTGAAAGAACAGTAAATTTTCAGTAATGTGAATGAAATATATTTTTTTCCTCTGAGATGATTTACACATCAGTATTTTTAAAAGATGAACAATAGTCTCCATAAAGGCAGTTGATTCTATTTGGCTAGCATGAAAATGCAGACTACTTAACAGGATTCCAAATACCTTTAAGCAGTATTATTCCTTCACATAAGAGATGGTGAATTATCAATTAGAACATAAAAGGCAACTAAATACATCTATTGTAAAATGTCTTGACCTCCCATTATAGTTTTTACTGATATTCAGCTTTTAATATTTCTCTGAAAAATGTCCCACCTGTTCCGAGAATTTATAATAGAATCTTTTAGTATCCAAACTGAAAACAGCCTGCAGAGTGGGACTGTCCCCATGGCAGTCTGGCAGCGCAGCAGAACTCTGCATACAGGCTCTTTTCTTCCCAAAGATGGGTTAAGAGCAGAGCAACCCTCCTCACCAAGCCAGTTGCTCTCAAAAAGCGGCAGCCTGAGTGGGATATTTCAAAGCAGCTCCCTGTGCTGTGATCAAGGTTGAACGCGAGGGGGCGCGCTGTGAGTTTGTGCAGTTTCTCACTCAGGCATGTTCAGATACGGTAACAGCCTGGCCAAAACCCCAGGTCAAAGGAAATGTGGTGGCCCAAGTGGAATTCCCACAAACCAGGCAGCTGTCCAGGTCACAGGATGCAAGGAGTGCCAGAGCCTTGCACTGACGACAAGTGGCAGCTGTGAAAACTTCTGTGTCTACTGTGAACAGGTGGAAATTGAGGAGCATTAGGGAGGAGCATTGAAGTTTGAGGAGCATTAGGGAGACTGAAGAGGAGATAAACAGGTTCTGTTCTCCTTGAAACAGAAATGGGAGCACCTGTCAGAGAATACTCAGGATCAAGGACCCTCTGTATCCTGCCACTGTCAGGCCAAGGGTAGAAGCCTAAATGAAAAGAGTGAGTGAAGGCAAATTCATGGTAAGGACAGCAGGCAAAATCTGCTCTTGCTCACCTTGTCCCACCCCAGGTGCCTCTGAGCAACAGCTATGAGGTTCTTGTCAAGAAAGAACAGTCAAGTGAGGATGGGGACAATGTGCAAACTAAACCAGATTTGTCTACGCAATCAGACAGGCCTACTGCTTGTATTGCTGCCACACACAAAAGTTAAAAAAGAAGGGTTATAGTTGTAGGTGTCTGTTTTTAGGAAAACAGAGGGTCCAATAGGTCTCACGGATACTCCTCACAGGGAGGTTCTTAGCCTTATCTCAGAAGCATGGGTTAAGGACATTGCAAGGAAACTTCCTAGCTTAGTGAGGTCCACAGATCGCTGTCCAGTACTGATTTTCCATATAAGTGGAGAGGAAGCAGCAAGCAGTATTGCAAGAACTCCAGGGTGTTCAGATGGTTAGTGAGAGAATATGGAGAGCAGCTTATCTTTTCTTCCCTCCTTCCAGTTGAAAGCGGTGACATTGGAAAGAACAGGAGGATCCAATCTATCAACACATGGCTTTGTGGTTGGTGTCACCAGCACAATATATATATATTTTTTTTAAATAATGTGACAACCTACATGGCACCAGGAATGCTGGCATCAATAGGAGACACCTTTCTCAAAGAGGGAAGAGGGTCTTCACCCAAGAGATTGCAGGGCTAACTGAAAGGGTTTTTATGCTAGATGCAAAGGGGGATGGGGGCAATAATATCATGATTGTCTGTGGCATTTTTCCCTCATTCAAACATTTATTTATATTAAAAGTATAATAATTTGTTTCTATTCACAGTTTGTTGATCTGCTGTTATGCCATTTTCTTTTAAAATTTTATTTATACATTTAAATTATTCTTAATTTTTTTTTTTTGCTCTGATCTAATGATTTGGAGCAGATAGATTTTAATGACAGCTCAGACTTTGCTACAGGGAAATTATATACAGTTGTTACTAGAACAATTTGAACTGGTGCAATACTCAGAAACATTTCTGGAGGAGAGTAAAAATCAGAATGAGGATAAACATTGAACATGAGCTTGCAGTGCGTGTGCGCAGCCCAGACAGCAACCAAGTCCTGGGCTGCCTCGAGAGAAGCGTGGCCAGCAGGGCAAGGGAGGGGATTCTGCCCCTTTAATCTGCTCTTGTCAGACCCCACCTGGAGTACTGTGTGCAGTTCTGGAGCCCCCAGCACAGGAAGGACATGGAAGGGTTGGAGAAGATCCAGAGAAGGGCCACCAAGGTGATCAGAGG
>WBNM01036864.1:0-26256 GCA_013399055.1 Ramphastos sulfuratus | reverse complement strand
TATAGATATAGATATAGATATAGATATAGATATAGTCTAGTTATTTTCCAGTTACCTCTGTGCTCTATGAATAAGAAAGGAAGAAAAAGGTAGTCCTTTGATGCATCAGAAAACAAACCCAAAACTCTCTCATNTATGATTCTATGATTCTCTGTCATCAAAATACAGCAACCTACCCTATAAATAGTATTTCTGAAATTACCTCCAAATCTCCCCTGATATATTTAAATTTGAAAACTGAAGCACTGAAGTCATATTGCAGCACATCCATTGCTCTTAAGGAAGGCTTTTGGCTCCTGGGCTACACCAAGGGTGTTCCTCAGAACATCCCTTCAGGGAAGAAGTTTCTTCTAATATCCAAACTAAACCTTCCCCTGGTGCAACTTGAGGCCATTTCCTCTTGTCTTATTACATGTTACTAGGGGGAAGCGATCAACTCCTCCTGGCTCCAATCTCCTCTCAGGGAGTTACAGAGAGCAATGAGGTCTCCTCTCAACCTTTTCTTCAGATTGAACATCCCCAGTTCCCTCAGCTGCTCCTCACCAGACCTGTTCTCCAGACCCTTCACTAGCTTCATTGCCTTTTTTAGGAGTCTTCTGTAGAAAATGAAGTGGTGAAAGCACCAAGCTGGAAGGTGGAAGAGCTTGGTTTGGTTGCTTCTTCAGCCTGAAGAGATTTCCACACTGCCTGCCTAGGAGCTTGGCTGTTTTAGCTAACTGTGGCTTTCTGAGAACTGGGAATTTGGATTTAATCTGAGTTAGCATCAAGTCTTCAAATACCTTTAAGCCTGGCTCCCAGAGACCATGGCACGTAAGACCATGTGGATATATGTCTTTGATACACAGAGTCAGATAAATCATATGCAGCTGACATGGCATTTCTGAATCATCAAAACTCACATCTCTTATTCAACTGACTCCTCTCCATTTTATCACCTAAGAAATTCTGGGCCCATTTTCCTGCTATGTCTGTTCAAGATACAGTGGATTTAGGCTTACAGCTCTCCAGACCTCCATGTACATCTGCCATGCAAATGAGAACAATCACACCCCCCAAAAAAATCATGTTTAAGGAATTAAAATGTCCATGGTGAAGATAATTTAAATTTGATCTCATTTCTGGGTCATTTGGAATGTTTTGGGGTTTTAATTTGATCTTGTTTCTCTGTCACTTGGAACGTTTTGTTTCCCTAGCTGTTCCTCAGATGCTCTGTGGTTTCTTCAGTCCTGAATTACGATGTGCATAAAGCAATACATTTTCTTTTTATTACATATTGAAAGAGGGAATAAAGATAATGGCAGCCTTTAGTAAGACACTGCCCTCTGATATACTGCCTCATTTGAGCAGGACTTGCCATTACTTCTCTTATCCACGGTTCACAGTTTTCATTTCATGTCATCCCTTAACAAAATTACCCACACCCAGCCTCTGCTGCAGTGTGGGCTTTGAGAGATGTGGACATGACACCTAACTACTACAGCTTTTCTCCCCTCTTTCTGTTGCAGATTATAGACCCAGATTTTGGACAAGAGCATCAATTTTATATTATAGCATGAGAAGCAATTAATCCCATTAATAAGCAATAATTCATCTAATTCAGATCGTGGGCTGTCACTACGAATCACTTCATTAGCCAGCTTTTTACCCTAGGCTAAAAAGCCAGCTTCATTAAATCTGTAGAAGGCTTATTTTCTCCTCTTGAAAACACACAGTCGAAGCCATTTAAAGGAATACTCCTCTTAACAGCAGAGCCCATCCCAGAGAAAGAAATTATTCAGCAGCAAGTCACCATAAATGTTAAAATTATTTCAAAGATCAAACATTCAGATCACATTTGTGTAGGGAGTGAATGTCACCAGAAAGGGAGCTGCTATGAATAATGATTTTCTTCATTGCGAGGGAGCCCAGCTATAGTCTGGGCTTGATAATGAGCAGATCATGCTCACATGGAGTGGAATACACTTATTACAAATCATTTTAATGATGTATTAACTTTTAATTAGATCTGCTCTTCAAATGAAATACAGAGTGAGGTGCATAGAGTTGGAAACTCGGGCAAGGGTTCCCTGCATTCATTTTACTCCTTCTGAGCTGTGACATTAGCACACGTTTTGCTGCACACCTTCCTTGCTGTGTTACATCCTGGGAGCTGTAGTGAAAATTATCAGGGAGGAATATGGCTTTCAGGTGCACCCAGGATTATGCTTTTCAATGGTTTTCCTCCACAGGCTTACAGGCAAGTCAAGGGAGTTCTGCAAATCCTGCCAAACACAAATTCTTTGCCATTAAATTTAGGATATGGCTACTGTGTCTTCTCCTTAATTTGTAATGCTAAAGGAAGTTGTTTATTAGGAGTGTAAAAGAATAAAAGAATCTTCATCAGCTCCATTGAGATGGCTCTGGGAGTTGAGTATTGCTCTCCCTGAGCAGAGCTGGGCAGTTTAGGAGGTTTTTAACAAAAGCTAATGAATAAAATAGCACATTCCATAACAAAGCCTGAGAATGTGCCTGCCCTTAAACTCTTGGGGTTTTTGGTAAGACAGCAGCAAAACATTGTCCTTCCCTCTTGTTTGTTGCATATTCTGGTGTCTGCAAATTGTCTGCAAGCCATGAACAACAGAATAAATATGTCAACGAGCCAGAATTACTTTTGTGATTGCATGATACCCCCCAAACTCTCTCTCTCTCTCTCTATATATATATATATATATTTTTTTTTTTTTTTACATTTTTTTTCCACTATTTATAATGGCTTAGATAATGCCCTGCCAGGCATGACACTGAAAGCTTTCCATTATATGTCCTTAATACTCAACTCTTTCATTATTCAGTGTGCCTGAATATTCTAATCTGCTGTTGAAGGGGGAAGGGAAAAAAAAAAAACCCAAACCTGTTACAACCCAGGACAATTATGCCAGAGTTTTATTAATTTAATTACTGGTTGTAAGTTTACCTTCATGACCACAAATAAACCCAAGGTTACTCTTCCTTTGATTATCTGCTTTTCTCCCCAGATGGAAGGTTTGTAGATTTTTGGTTTTTTCAGAGGGAATTATTCTTTTCATGCTGTTATATCCTAACGAAGTGGTGCGAAATGCTTCCTCTTCCTGAGCTGGCCATGGTGTAGCAGCTGTGATACAAACACCACGCTGGATGAGCAGCAAATCTTGCAGTGTAGAATTGTTCCAGTAAACGTTAAGTGATTTGAAAAGACCTGACAGGCGAGAACAGCAAGCCCTGGAGTCATGTAAAATGCAAGAGAAATACCACTTTATGGATGCTTTATGATGGCTTCAGAAACAGAAACAACAAACTGGCTATTAAAATATAATTTAGCGATAATATTCCTCCCCGTTTGAAAACTATCTCTGAGAAATACATTCTTCTGCATTCCAGAGCAACCTAAAGTCTTTAAGAGATGTTCTTGTTTCTTATAGATGGCTACATTTGGCTGGAATGTATGGAAATAACATTCAATTATATGCTACATTGGTACCAGTCAGAATAGCTTATAGCTGGGGAGGATCTTTTCCCTCCCTCTCTCCTTGGTGGCCTATTCTTGAGTGTAATTTAATAAATTCCTTGGAAACGAACAAGGAAAATTACTCAACATCCTCCAGAAAGTGTGAAGAGTGAGGAATATGAATATACAGTAATAAGCCAATCAATCAATTAGTTCAGAAATGCCTTCCAGCCATGCTGTGAACCCAAAAGGCTCTGCAAATGCCGCTGGAGTCACAGAGGAGACGTTTCTGGTGTAGCCATTTTGTAGCAGCAATCATAAAGCTTATTGCTGAGAAGCAAGAGTGGGGAAAAAAAAAAGTGTTTAAGTGGAACACTAAGGGGATTTAAGGTAGACTAGGTAGAATTTATATCCTTTCTTGGACTTTGGCCAGAGTACTAAAGTTGTCACTCCGCTAGCAAAGAGCGCCTGGGGATTCTTAATGACTAGACATGGTCATGACCTCTGTTTTGCAAGTAATCCAAAAACCAACACATCCTACACAACACTGATCCTTGCCACCAAGCAGAAGCACTGGTGAAGGAAAGACTGCCACAAGGAAAGCACTGCTAGCATGCTCTCCACAGCTCAAGGGGGGAAAAAAAAACCCACAGCCTCTTGTGCCTCAACCTTTCTGCATCGCTGCCATAAGGTTCAGTGTTGCAAATTGTCAGTGCCGTTGACCCCACTTCTGTGAAGCACTTAAGCGTGTGCTTAACTTGGAATTAATAAAGGAGTCAGGAAATGTCACAGCACTTTGCAAGCCTTCCCTTCCTGCCATTGTATTATTATTTACCTAAGTAACCTCCAATTGATGTTGTGGGTTTTGGTTTAAGGGTTGTTCTTTTGGGAGGGGAGGAAACAAAACAACAGTTTCTGTGATTGTGTTGGGTATTGATGGAAAAGAGTTTCAAGCAGTTTCATGTTTCATGTATTTTTTTTTACCCAGTCAGGTCTACTCAGTAGAACAATCACTGAGTAGGATACAAATGGATACTGTCTACCCACACGGGTCAAGACTAGCACTTTCCAAAGACTTAACTCAGAATTTTTGGGCACCTGCAAAGCTCTAGGCAGCTGCAGCTGCTCCTCAGCTGCCAAGTGTCCCTCTCCCATTTGTTGCCCACATTTCTAATGTGAGGGTCCTGTAGGAAGTGAAGCTGCATCTCGTGCCCAGCCTTTGCTCCCCAACTACTTGCACATCAGAAGTTGCTGTGTTCTCCTCTGAAAGTGGGGAGGTTGAAGGAGATGATCTCTAAGGCCCCTTCCAACCTGAGCCATTGGATGATGATGGCGACGACAATAATAATGATGACGATGATGATGATGATGATGAAAGACTGATTGGTGACAGCTCTGTGTATCTCATATTGCTTCAAGTCTGGAGTCAGTGTGTTTTCCTCCAAGGAGGACTGTGCTTGCAGAGCAAACTTCAAAGAGCAAGTGAGGCAGTTGTGCATTTGCTTCATAGCACCAAATGCAAAGATCACCTGACAGCTTTATGGTCTGCCCCAGCTCGTGCTTTTAGGGGGCTGCTCACATGAAAATCCATAGCAATTGGATCACAGGAGTTGATTTTCAATTTTGTCTAGAAGGTTTAACAGTTTCTGAGTTAGAATGAGTGGGGCTGTAGCTACAGCAGTCTCAAGAAGAGCATTTGACTAAAGGATTTGCTTCTTTTTTTCCTGTAGCAGAACCTAATCTGTTGCCTGTCAAGGCTGGGGGATCACTGACAGCCGTGATGGATGAACTGAGAAAGAAATATTTATAGATATTCATATTGTTTTTATTTCCATCCCTCCATTCACTGCTCTCCTTCCTCCATCCATCCCACAGAACATGCCAGTCGCCTTTTATACATTAATTCTGAACCCAAACTCTTCTCTCTTCTCCTGTAATTTTATGGTCTTTGAAGATAATGACCACATCTGTTCTTTAGTTATCAAATATGTTTCTTATTTTAATGATTTCCTTTGTCTCTTTGAGTATCACCTACAGTAGATCTAAGGTTTGATTGCACTGATATTTTTCTCCTCTCCACTCTGCAGACTGTGGCTTTATCCCAGAGAGTGTTTTCGCTCCTTCTGTTTTCAGGGACTTTCATCTTTCTGTCAGTTGCTGTTACGCAGCTGCAATTTGGGCAAAGCAAAGCTTATCTGCTTCTGCTACCTTTGTCCACTTGATTATCTGAGAAGATGAATGGAATAAAAGACAGATCACTCTCCCTACTGTTTCTCAACACTTTGGGCTGGGCAGTTTTGTTTGGTTTTTAAGGAAGTGAGCTGAATATACTGAGTCTTTCTGTCTTTAGTTAAAAAATATTAATTACATAAGTAATCTCAAGTAGTGCTATAGCACCTCAGGAACTCCTCAGATCAGAGCACAGTGCATCCAGATTCTGAATCCTCTCCCTGTTTCCCTCATTCTCTTTGGTGATTCAGCCTGCAACCCTGGCTGGTGGTGAGGAGATGCCCCAAGGTCCTGCACCATGACTTTCCATTTCTGGATCATGCTGTTGTTCCCATTCGGGCTTCATGTCTTGGTCTCCTTCCCATGCTAGTGAGAGCACTGGGAGAACCATCCTAAGGTCAGGTCTCACTTGGGTGAGGAGCAGACAATGGAAAGAACACTTGGACTTGAGGACTCCAAAGGAATATAAAATACAGGCTTTTTTCTTCTGCATCATCTGCCCACCTCTCTGGAGCCTGACCAAAGCAAAGCTGTGAAATTTCCTATCATTTAGTATTGCTGCAGCTCTTACCCTTCTCACCCATGGCTACTCTCCTGTGCAGTGCCAGCATCAGTCACGACAGAAAACACACACTTTTTTTTCTTATATTGAGCTGGCAACTGCCATGCCAGCCCAGAATCCCAGCCAGGATCCACTCTGCAAAGCACCTTTTAGCCTATTCATCTACCTAGAGCTGGACACCTACTTCCAGGCACTGAAATCCCAAAGCTGGCCCCTGGGATCTCACTTTTCATATCTGTGTAGCTGGCCTCATCAAGGGTTCCTTGCAGGGAAAGAAAGGGTACACAGTGACTTTGGTGAGATGCAGGTCACGCTCTGCACTGAGCTGGTGTGGGCTCATCTGCAAAATGCAAGCAGCCACATTTCCCTTTATAATGCAATCACAGAGATCTTCCATTTCCAGGATGTTATATAAACTCCTCCTGCTGCCTGAGCTGGTCTGCATGTAGCTGTCATTGCTGGGCAGAAACAATTAAAATCCCTCAGCTTCTTTCTGAGACTCAACCCTTAACGTGTGCACTGCAGATCCCTGCTCGGAGGACAATTGCTTGTCATCTGGTTTTCAAAGGCTCTCTTAGCAGAGTTTCATCCAGCCAACACATTGTGCTGCCATGCAGAAACTGATCTCTAGGAAAAAAAAAAAAAAAAAAAAAAAAAAAAAAAACTCTGAGTGAAAAGAATTAAAAAAAAAAATTAGAATGTGTCCCTTCATTACAGTTTCATTTTGTATTCTCTGTAATAGCCCAGATCATAATAAATTCATGATGCAGTGCTGTGAATGTCATTGTTATTTAGCATTCGTTAAGCACTGGTTAATAGCTGCTCACCATGTTGCTGTGCACACATTTGTGATGTGCAACCTGGGAGTGGAGACTTGCTCTGGGCAGGACAAGGGGCAATAAGTGGAAGGTGAGGTGTAGGAAGTTTCATTTAAACATAAGGAGGAAATTTTTCCCTGTGAGGGTGACAGAGCACTGGAACAGGCTGCCCAGAGGGGTGGTGGAGTCTGCCTCTCGGGAGATATCCAAAACCTGCCTGAATGCATTCCAGTGTGATCTGGTCTAGGTGATCCTGCTCTGGCAGAGGGGTTGGACTGGATGAACTTTTGCCGTCCCTTCCAGCCCCTGACATTCTGTGATTCTATTATTCTGTGGATGTGGTACTGACCCCTGCAAGGCTGCTTGGCACTAGGGGTTGCTGGGGTTAGCTCAGTTAGCCAAACCTGACTATTTCCAAGGCTTTTTTCCTAAAAGAGAAGTGGCTGAATCCCCACCCCTGCAGATGTTTCAAAGAAGCAGAGATGTGGTGCTGAGGGACATGGTTTAGCACCAGCCTTGGTAGAGTTAGAGTGTGTTTAGACTGGATGATCTTCAAGGTCTTTTCCAACCAAAGCAATTCTATGATTACATGGGTGACAATGGATTTTTAACTCTTCTTTTTTAAGCTAATCAAGTTACTTGTTGTTATCTTTTAGTTTTGGGGTTTGTTGGGTTTTGGGTTTTTTTTCCCTCAGAGATTGATGATCACAGAACCACAGAATGTTAGGAGCTGGAAGGGGCCTTGAAAGTTCATGGAGTCCAAGGCCCTTGCCGCAGCAGAATCACCCAGGGCAGGGCACACAGGAAGGCATTCAGATGGATTTTGAATGTCTCCAGAGAAGGCGGCTCCACAACCTCTCTGGGCAGCCTGTTTAGGGCTCTGTCACCCTCACAGTGATAAAGCTTTTCATTATGTTCCCATGGAACCTCCTCTGCTCCAGCTTGCACCCATTGCCCCTTGTCCTGTCACTGGACATCACTGAGCAGAGCCTGGCACTGACACTGCCCTTCAGATCTTTATAAACATGAATGAGATCACCCCTCAGGCTCCTCTGCTCCAAGCTGAAGAGCCCCAGCTCCCTCAGGCTGTTCTCAGCAGGGAGAGGTTGCCCAGATACCTCCTTGCAACACTCCACAACATCATACGACAAGCCAACAATCACAAGCCACAGGACTACAGTCCTGGGACTGCCAGATTAAATGTCACTTGTGTAATGCCACAGCTATGGCACCATGTAGGAACTCTCCTTGGCCCCTTTCAACTGCAGTGATCAGTCATTTCCCCATCTTTCTTTTCTACATCACTGGCACTGGTGAGATATTTTCCGGCAGTTTGTTCCCTGGTCTCTCCCATCTGCCACTCTCCCTCAGGCAGAAGTGGGAGACACAATCAGGAGTGACTGAGCCTTTCAGATGAGCTTTTAATATTCCAAGGTTTATGCTTCAGACACTGAGGTTCAGGAACCTCTCTCTCTCCCCCCACAAGCATAAAGCTGTGTTTCTCCTCAAAGAAAGCCAAGATGTTTCATCATCAAGAGGTCCAAGCAATTACTGAGCTCATGGTTGCAGTCCAGCATACTCCTTGCCAGGAAAACAGCTTACTTGACATTACTTGTAGGCAGTGCTCAGTCCAGCATAGTGAAAAATTCCTTAAGAAAAACTCATTTGGCATTCTTTTAGCCTGTTTCTGCTTAGTTCAGGAAATCCCTCATTCTTTTTCCTTATGACCCCATTTAATTTTGTCTTTATGGCAGTATTTGCTATATGGAAGTTATTAGCTTACAGAGAAGGAAAAACACAAGAAAACAAGACAACTCTGGATTCACTGTGATAACATTTTTCTCTAAAATTAAAGTTGTGGTTTTGTTTTTTTTTCTAATCATGGCTACTCTTCTGATGTTCTCAAGATTCAGGGTATGTGTCTTTCTGAAACCCCCCAGCAGCTCAGCCACGGACAGACAGGAGGTCTTGTTCAACATCACAGCTGCTGGGTGGGACTTTGGGGCTGATGCTCTCTAGATACTCAGACTTTTATCACTGCAAACCTTTCCAGCCCTCACAGCTCTGAAAAGGCCTTTTGGAGACATGCCTAACATGTCCTCATGCCTAATGTGTTCTCACGAAATGGCCTCAGGTTGTGCCAGGAGAGGTTTGGATTGGATATGTGGAAGAATTTCTTTGCTGCAGGAGTGGTCAGGCATTGGAACAGGCTGCCCCAGGAGGTGGTGGAGTCACCATCCATAGAGCTGTTCAGGAAGTGTGTGGACATGACACTTTGGGACATGGTTTAGTGGCCATGGTGGTGTAGGGTTCCTGGAGCCCAGGAAGAATTTCAGCTCTTCTGAGTCTGCAACCTGAAGAAATCTTATTCCTATCTGCATTGAGGAATTATTAAAAAACAGAGGTATAATTAGACTTTCATTAATAAAACAATGAATAAGGCTATCAACTTCAATTATACAAATACTCAGCAACACAATAAAAAGTTAATATAGCTGTGATGTGTTTTGAATGAACAATTAATTACTATAATTAGGAGGTGAAGCTGATGAGCTGAGGAAGCCATTTAGTGCAGATTACTGAGGCAGAGTTTTGCTCTTCCACTTAAGAGTGTCCAATGGTTTTAAACCTGGGTGGAGCCCAAGCAGTATTTTTGGTCACACAGGAGACAACTGATCCCATGCTGCAATGTGCCCTTGTGGCCAACAGAGCCAATGGCATCCTGCAGTGCATCAGGAAAAGTGTGGCCAGCAGAGCTAGGGAGGTTCTTCTCCTCCTCTACTCTGGCCTAGTGAGACCACACCTGGAATACCATATCAAATTTTGGGCTCCCCAGTTCAAGAGACCAGCTGGAGAGAATCCAGCAGAGAGCCATGAGGAAGACTGGGGCACTTGAGCATCTCCCCTATGAAGAGAGCCCTGAGGCTCTTTAGTCTGGAGAAGAGAAGACTGAGAGGAGATCTGATCAATGTCTATAAATACCTGAGGGGTGGGTGTCAAGTGGCTAGGGCCAAACTCTTTTCTCTGGTCAGCAGCAATAAGCCAAGGAGCAACAGCCACAAACTGCAACAGAGAAGGTTTTATCTCAGCATGAGAAGAAACTTCTTTACAGTGAAGGTGACAGAGCCCTGGAGCAGGCTGCCCAGAGAGGTTGTGGAGTCTCCCTCTCTGCAGACTTTCAAATCCCACCTGGATGCATTCCTATGCAGACTACCCTGGGTGATCCTGCTTTGGCAGGGAGGTTGGACTGGATGATCTCTGGAGGTCCCTTCCAACCTCTCATGTCCTGTGATTCTGTGATTCTCAAAGCTAATGTTGTACATTTTTGGAGCACTACCTGGTCCTGGAGATGACATTAATGAACTTTATCAGAAGATTACATTTATGACTGTGAAGGGGGACAAATTACAAAGCCTAGAAGAATTTTATTCTGACTTCTCTCTCTTCAAATTCCCTTATTTCAAATAGTTTTTATTAGCTTACTCTATGAATGTATAAATAAAGAACTTCAGGTGCTGTCAGGTTTCTCACATCCACCAGAGAAACTGTAAAGCCAGAAAGAAAGTCTGTGATAATCCAGTTTAGTCTTTCCCAAGACACAAACCATGGCATCCCATCTGCTCAGTCACACACCAAGCCCAGATCCTCATTTTATAGAGAGGCATACAGTTCTGATTTAGGAATCTCTGCTAGTGAGGACTTCACTGTGACACACATAAAATTGTGCCAGTGACTATCAGAGCCCCTTTCCCACACTTCAAAAAGCAGAGTTTCTTTTCTGATTGAATTGTAGGGTTATGAATCCACTGAGATCCCAGCCCAAGAGAGGAGAGTTGGGCTGTGCTCATTCAGATGCTGTCAGCCTCCTTCTCCTCTTATTCTCCTGACATCAGCCTTCACAATTCCACCCCAACTTTATCATCACTTCTGCAGTGAGTTTCCCTGTCACCTCATTTCTGACTCATCCCACTTTCCACATCTCCTCTCTGCTCAGCCTCATTATTAAATTTCAAGCCATCTTTATAGAATCCTCAGGGCATGATTGTTGTGGTAATTTTCTGTCCTGGTTGTTAAGTCAAGGAATAGGAAGCTCACCTGGAAAATCTGCATTTTCATCATTTCATGCAGCTCCCAATGTCAAAAGAAAAAAAGAAAAGAAAAAAAGAGTCTTTATAGGAGTTACTTAAGATGAAAGAAATTTCTTCTCTCGCATATTTCACCTGTTTCATTCTACTAAAACTGTTACAGAGCTGCTAAGAGTTTTTAGTACTTTTTGAAAGGTGCCATTCACTTCTTCAGACCCATTTTTATTGTGCCTAACTGCCTGTTTAAAGGGTTAATCTAGCAGGTTATGGGTGCATCATATCAAAAGGATGGAGGTCATGAGGATGGGGCTGGGATGTCCTGGGGAATGACAGAGGTAGAACAAGAGGCAGTGGGTACAAACTAGAACAACATTTCACTTGAACATAAGGAGAAACTTCTTTGCTGTGAGGATGCTGGAGGCTTGATGCAGGCTGCCCAGAGAGCTTCTGGAGTCTCCTTCTTGGGAGACTTTCAAAACCCACCTAGACATGTTCCTATGTGACCTGCTCTGGAAGAACCTGTGTTAGCAGGAGGGTTGGACCAGATGATGTCCAGAGATCCCTTCCAACCTCCACCATTCTGTGATTCTATGTTTCTATGATTCTATTTGGTTTATATTTAGGACTTGTGGGTGCTCTTGAAGCCTATGGGCCATTCTCCATCTCTAAGCATGTACATCACACAACAGCTACACAGGGAATTGAATTTAAATCAGAACCTGAGTGTTGGACTAACAGAGGTAGCAGTGTGGCTTCACTACTCAAATAAACCACTGGTTTGGGTCCCTGAGTTCCTCAAAATAAAAGCCTCCAGTCAGGCAATCTGCTTGAGAGAGTCCAGCACAGAGCCACAAAAATTATTGAGGAGAATCATAGACTCATAGAATGGTAAGGTTGGAAGGAACCTCAAAGATCATCCAGTTCCAACCCCCTGCCATAAGCAGGGACACCTCCCACTAGCACAGGGCACTCAAGGCCNTGTGCTTGGAGCTCCAGAACTGCAACACGGGAGGTTGAACATCTTCCTTATGAGGAGAGGCTGAGGGAGCTGGGGCTTGTTAGCTTGGAGAGGAGACTGAGGGGTGACCTCATTCATGTTTGTAAATATATAAAGGTCAAGTGCCAGGAGGATGGAGCCAGGCTCTTCTCAGTGATGCCCAGTGACAGGACAAGGGGCGATGGGTGGAAGTTGAGGCATAGGAGGTTCCATGTGGACCTGAGGAAGAATTTTTTCCCTGTGAGGGTGACAGAGCACTGGAACAGGCTGCCCAGGGAGGTTGTGGAGTCTACGTCTCTGGAGATACACAAAACCTGTCTGGATGCCTTCCAGTGTCATCTACTCTAGGTGATCTTGCTCTGGCAGGGGGGCTGGACCAGATGATCTTTGGAGGTCCCATCCAGCCCCTGACATTCTGTGATTCTATGATTCTCAAGAAACTGAACATTAACTCAATTTCTGATCCTTCCATTGGAACCTTCTCCAGAGCACGTTGCCTCTATATTTCTTACCAAGTCAGCCTTTAAATCATTACAAATTCTGGGGTTATAATTACTAAAATAACAGCCTTGTGTTATTGCTTTCATCTGCCCATTGTGGACACAAACACAGTCTAATCACAGCCACATTTCTTTTTCTTTCCCCAACACTTCATTTTTATTCATGATCTGTCCCATGTAAAGGGAGAAATTTGTTCTTGGTGTGAAAGCACATGGAAGAGAAAGAAAAACAGTGCAATGTGGGTCCAATTCAGTCAGAGAAATTATTCCATTATGATCAAGCCTTTATAAAACAAAAAAAAAAATTCAACTCTTCAATGTCTTCAGCAGTGGTAGTTCAACATCACAGAAAACTTGCCGGATGCTCGAGTCTAGCTCCAATTTAAAAGCTGCATTAAGGGAGTCTGTAGCCCTTTAAAAGCACAGCAGCTTCCCCAGACCTCCAAATCCTAGATAATTAGGGTTTTCAGTCATGACAGTGTTCTTATTCTAATGGCAACTTTGGCAAATAGCAGGTAATTATAGCTCGCTGAGGAGCTGCATTCTCACTTGAGACCTGCCATCGCTGCCTTAATTGCTTCCCAGTGAAACAATAACATTTTTGTTCAGCCATCAGCTTTTGTTACTGCTGCAGTTGGGACTGCAGAATTTAACTGCTCTGCTCTAACCTGCAAAACAGCTTTTCCTGGCGTGTTTATAAAACACTGTAGCCCATGCATTTCTCTCCTGTGCTCACACAGAGAAGGAGCATTTCTTTCTCACCAGACTAGGAGACTGGGTTTCTTCAAGTTTCCTTGAGTTCACTGCCTCAGGTTGCACAAGGGCAGGTTCAGCTTGGGTATTAGGGAAATATTTCTTCACAGAAAGGGTTATCAGGCATTGCCTGTGGAAGTGGTGGGGTCACCATTCCTGGAGGGATTTAAATGGTGCATGGATGTGGTGCTGAGGGACATGGATTAGTNCACTCACTGCAAGAAAGACATAGAGGAACTGGAGCATGTTCAGAGAAAGGCAACAAGGGTCATGAAGGGCACACATGCCCTATGACCAGCATCTGAAGGAGCTGAGGTTGTTCAGTCTGGAGAAAAGGAGGCTGAGGTGAGACCTTATCACTCTCTATAACTACCTGAAGGGAATCTGGAGCAAGGAGGGAGCCATCCTCCTCTTGATGTCAAGCAACAGGACTAGAGGAAATGGTTACAAGCTGTGGTAGGAGAGGTTCAAGGGGGATATTAGGAAATATTTCTTCACAGAAAGGGTTATCAGGCATTGCCTGTGGAAGTGGTGGGGTCACCATTCCTGGAGGGATTTAAATGGTGCATGGATGTGGTGCTGAGGGACATGGATTAGTGGTAGTGGCTTAGCAGTAGTGATTGTGAGCTCCAGGTGAACAGCTGGACTCAGTGATCTCCAAGGTCTCTTCTAACCTCAGCAGTTCTGATTCCAAGTTGGAACCCTGTGAAAGTTTAAAAAGTGCAACTCTTTGAACTGTTGGAGCAGGTCCAGAGGAGGCCACCAAGATGCTCAAAGGACTGCAACAGCTCTGCTATGAGGACAGGCTGAGAGAGTTGGGGCTCTGCAGCCTGGAGAAGAGAAGGCTTCCAGGAGACCTTAGAGTAGCCTTCCAGTAGCTGAAGGGGGCTCCAGGAAGGCTGGGGAGGGACTATTGACAAGGTCTTGTAGTGACAGGACAAGGGGCAATGGGTTTGAAGTGGCAGAGGGGAGATTGAAAGTGGATGTGAGGAGGAAGTTGTTTGCAGTGAGGGTGGTGAGGCACTGGCACAGGTTGCCCAGGGAGGTTGTGGCTGCTCCCTCCCTGGAGGTGTTCAAGGCCAGGTTGGACAAGGCCTTGAGTGACCTGTACTAGTGGGAGGTGTCCCTGCCTATGGCAGGGAGTTGGAACTAGATGATCTTTGAGGTCCCTTCCAACCTTACCATTCTATGATTCTATGATAAAGGTTGCAGGAAGCATAATGAATTACTACAGACCTCTTCTTGCATCATTTGACATCCAAGAACATTTATATCCACAACTGGCTCCACCAGATCGCCTGTCCTTGCTGGCAGCCAGGTGTCTGTATTTAAAGAATCAGGACTTTTTCACTCAGTTGTCATTTTTCTAATACTGTTAACATCTGCAACCCCAGGTAGGATTGGTAATTCCAGAGCAGAAACCTAAAGCAAGTCTGCACTCTGCACAGACAGGATAGTCAGGCTTGATGGGGCTCTGAGCAGCCTATTCTAGTTGAGAATGTCCCTGCTTTTGCAGGGGTATTGGACTAGAGAACCTCTAGAGGTGCTCTTTAACTCACTGCATTCTATGATTCTGTAATTATTAAATTAAGTTGGTGACAACACAGTAAGTCTTGGGGCCAGGCTTTTTCTCAGTGGTGTCCAGTGACAGGACAAGAGGTAATGAGCACAGACTTAAACACTGGAAATTCCATCTGGACATGGGGGGGAAATTCTTTACTTTGAGGGTAGTGGAGCACTAGAACAGGCTGCCAAGAAGAGTGGTGGAGTGTCCATCTCTGGAGACATTCAAAACACACCTGAATGTGTCCCTGTCCAACCTGATGTGGATGACCCTCCTCTGACAGGGGGTTTGGACTAGATGATCTCCAGAGGTCCCTTCCAGCCTCTGTCATTCCGTGATTCTGTGAAGGTGGAAGAAGTGGGAGAAGAGAGGTATCCATACAAGAATCATAGAATAGTTTAGGTTGGAAGTGACCTCAAACATAATCTAGTTCCAAGCCCCTACCATAGGCAGGGAGACCTCCCACTAGAACAGGAGGCCACCGATACCCACCACAGTGTGGAAGCTTCATCTTTTGAGTTCTCATTCTGGTGGTATTGATCATGAATTGAAAACACACAAGATGGCATTTAGCCATCATTGTTCAATGACTCCACAACAGCTACCACAGTCATACAGAGGCTACATGAAATAAACAAGCTTGGTCCTCACTCTTGAACACCTGAAGGCGTGTCTGTGAGGTCAGGGCATTTTCCTTAGTTTCCCTCATTTGTTCTTCTTTTGTCCCTTTTCAAAAGGACCTATTTAAGAAGATTTATACTGCTGCTTTGAATTCTGGGAAGGCTCTTCTAAAAATATCTTTGGCCAAATATGATAAGTATTTTTGGTTTCAAGGCTGATTGAATTTCATTATGTTAGGCAGAAGAGGAAGAAACTCATCGTTCCTTGAGTGAATAATATCCTGAGCTGTGCCTATACACACTGCTATGGAAACAGTATTCTGGTCTGGATGGAGTCTTGAAGGCATGAATTCTTGTGTGCTAGATTCTAGCAAAGGAATTTCTTCATCTGGTTGAGCAGTGCTTTCCCCAAAGCTTTTGCTTGTGCTACAGTAGCCAAGAGTGAGATCAAAACTGCTATAAATTACCACGTTCAGGTCTGCAGTTGACAGAAGGGACCATAATGTCTCCAGGATGGCTGCAGATGGGAGAAGGCTTTTCTAGGAGCTGTTAACAACATCAATGTTGTTGGCACAGTCCAGGCTAGCTGGGTTTGGTCTGCCTGCTCTTTAAGCTACTTTCCTCCTTTACTTTGTGGCATCAGCCTAAACAAGTGTGCTCTAAGTAAATGAACCTAACAATGGGAGTTGTCAAGGCTCTCTGTAGAGCCCAGAGAAGAGCCCAAAAGATTCATCTACACTAATTGTTGTATTGCTTGTTTCTTCCTTTCTGAAGGGCATAAAGGTGATCATTTTCTCCTAAATTTAATTGTTTAAGGAAATAGCCAACCTCTTCTGTGGTCTAAGCTGGGATGCACTTGGCATGCTCTAATTCACAAATGATCTGTATTAGAGGCAGCTTCGTAGGACAGATTCTGGCCACTCTAAATGCCAGGATAATGAGCCTTCATTGACTGTGCCAGTGCCAAGAGAACACTAGGGCACTCCTTCCTTGCTGTTCAGAGGGAATCTCCTCCAAGGATAAAAGCCTCCATTTACCAGGTGAGGGGATGACTTTCTCTTCTGGGATGGGGTCCCAGAGCCCTCTAAGTTTTGGCCTTCTCAAGAGGGGACCAGGTTCAGAGGAGAAAATTCTGTCCATGGGAAGGAGGAGAGGTAAGTCTCGGGACCTGCCTAGGGGAACTCACTCTGTTTGAGCAGAGGAACAATGGCACAAGCAGCACATTCCTGGAAGCAGCTGGGGTCCAGAACTCCTCTGGTTCCCACCACAGGAGCCCCTAGAGTAGATGTGCTCAGCTGATATGGTTGGCTCTGGGTCTGTTCACCTTAGAGAAAAGAAGACTGAGAGGGGATCCTGTCAATCCTTACAAATATCTGAAAGGGCAGGTGTCAAGAAGATGGCAACAGACTCTTTGTGGTGGTGCCCAGCAACAGAACAAGTGGCACAACTGGAACCCAGGAAGTTCCATCTGAACATGAACACATGGGGAGAGCACTGGATAGGGAACAAGCAGGCAGCAGAGGGACAGAGGGAATGGTTCCTCCATCAGATGAGGAAGAGGAAGACACTCTGGGAAAAGGCACAGAAGCAGCAGCAGTTCTGCCACAGCTCTTCCACTCCAGGATACTTTCTTTACCAAGGATCTCTTGGACATCCCCAAGGGCAGGAGAACCCCCCCACCTGAATGGGGAGCACTATTATTGAGCTGATTGAACTCACTGTAAAGAATCACCCTTTATTGCACCAGCATCTGACAAATTAATGACTTGCCAACAGCTCCATTTGCAGTGATGAGGAGTGAGAAGGAAATAAGTCTGAAACGCTTTTGCTGCTTGCTCCAGCATCACTGGCCTGGTATTGCTCTTGATTTCCACAGGACTGAAACCTGGCCCCTCGTTTGAGGGAGTTGTTCATAACTTATACCTTGCTCAGCTCATTTGGAAGCAATGGCCTAGGACTCCAACTCTGGAATGGCATCATGCTCTCTGGATTCAATTTAACTTCAAAAAGTAAATAGCCTGTTTTGTTTTGACGTCAAAATAGTTCTGATGCAGGAGTGGTTGATATCTGAGGGACTTGGCCAGCAAAGCCCAGTTGCTGTCAACATGCCCATTATTAAAGCCAAGTTTTTAAACTACTTTCCAAAAACATATGACAAACTACCCTCCTTCACATATGCATAATTCTTAATGTTCACATTGCTGGGAGAGAGCCAGAGCTGCTGTGCTAGATACACTCATTAGGACCCCAAGAGGCTCTCTTAACATCATAGAACTGTAGAATTGTTTGGGTTGGAAAAGAACTTGAAGATCATCAAGTCCAGCCACCCTCTTTACCAAGGGTGGTGCTAAACCATGTCCTTCAGTGCCACATCTCTGCCTCTTTGAAATACCTCCAGGGATGGGGATTCAACCATCCCCCTTCACCTTTTCAGTGATGGAGTTACTTCTCATATTCAACCTAATCCTCTCCTGATGCAACCTGAGGCAATTTCCTCTGATCCTATTGCTTGTTACTTGAGAGAAGAGACCAACACCAACCTCTATCCATATTCCTTTCATATTATTTTTTCTTCCTCGTTTTAGTGCCCATGGCTGACAACCCAATTTTACTGCAAAGCTTTATTCCTGGTGGCATTTCCTAATTTCCTCCCTGCTTTGTGTTTTCTTAGAGGTATTTAGGAGGAAGTTGTTTGCAGTGAGGGTGGTAAGGCACTGGCACAGGTTGCTCAGGGAGGTTGTGGCTGCTCCCTCCCTGGAGGTGTTCAAGGCCAGGTTGGACAAGGCCTTGAGTGCCCTGTGCTAGTGGGAGGTGTCCCTGCCTATGGCAGGGGGTTGGAACTAGATGATCTTTGAGGTCCCTTCCAACCTTACCATTCTATGATTCTATGATTCTATTTTCCAACCAAAAGAATTCTATGATTTGATGATTTTTCTTGCATAACCATAAGCAGGAGGAAAGTGAGATTTCTTAATTCTTAGCCATATTTGTAGATTCATAGAAGCATAGAACCATGGAATCCTCTCTTAGCTCTGCTTTGCAAAGGAGAGTTTGATGCTCTACAGATAGATGGAAAGAGCTCAGAGCTCTATGAGGTTGCCCAAACATCTTATGCCCCTAAATGCCCCAAGAGTATCTAGGACATAAGATGTGCCAGCAGATGGGATGCAGAACTACAGAGCTCTGGACTCTGCTGGACTGGCAGCTGGAGGGCATGAAGAATACCTGAAGGCACTTCAGCAGTAGCAGATGCCTTCACTTCAGCAACTGAATCTTGCAACCATGCTCTGCATTGAGCACTTTGCCTCACCTCTCACTATCAGTACAGCAAAGCACTTCAATAATCTTGGCCTTTATATAATTTCACAAATTGCAATTTGCTCCTGGCCAACAGTTGAGTGCACAGCAAAGAGGAAATCTAAATATTTTCAACATCTTGATATATCCTTAGTATAAAGAAGAAGCAGAAAATGACATGCCAGCTACTTTACTGGGGCATTGCAAAATCCCTATCTCCCCCATGCAGCAATCATTAATGGAGTGGAAGCCAGGAGGTAATGTTCAGTTCAAGATCTTCAACATGATCTCATATGCTGTGAGATGTATTTTGCTGAGGAGGAGCAGGCTTGTGAAACCCAATCAGCTGCACTCACCAGTGAGGTAGAGAGAGGGAAACAGAGCTGAGTATCAACAAAGCTCTTCCTTTCAAACACTTTTACCTCCTCCAGCATAAAGACAGAGGAGAAAAGCAGATGTATGAATTGTCCCAAAGAGCCCATTTAAGTGCTTTGAGTCTTGATCAGGGGAAGAATGAGGAAGTAGCAGGACTTGGGTCAGGACCAAGAGTGTTTTTGAAGTGCTTCCTTTCCTCTCAGGAATCACTCTGGAAAAGGTAGCTGAGAGAGAGGAGAAAAACTAGACTGAACCTGAACAGGGCATTTGTTAAGTGCTCCTTTTGAATTTCTTATTGAACTTGTTACACATGGAGAAGAGACTTAGAGGCCATGGAAGTTGCAGACAACTGCTCATGGAGACCTCTCTGACATTTCTTTTTTCTTTAGAATTACACAGAATTAGTCTGAGAGTGAAAGAAAAAGCACACGGACTGAGGAAGGTATTTGTGTGTGTATTCCCTGAGCAGATTCCAGGCTGAATTCTGATCTCATTACCAAAATTAATTGCAATTTCAAATGGTGCTATAAAAGCCATCTCTACATACATGCCCATGAAGCATTCAAAGGAAATTTGCAGTCTGGAAAGTATCGGTAGAGATGTTTTATAGCTGGAGAATTGAACTTGGTTAAGTCAAAACACCTCCTGAAGTTGCATTAACTTCAGCAGGGGTTTATCTGCAGGCAGAAAGAGGGAGGAAGTTTAATTTTCAATCTCCTCAGAAGGACATAGTTCTCTTTTTTCCTGTAGGGATGAAACATATGAATGATAACTGCATCTCAAATTTGTTCCCCTATAACTGGAAAGGGATGAAAACAGAATTTCGTTATTTAGATTTTGTCAGAATGAAACATTTGAGGCAAGAGTTAATGATTTATTTTGTTTACTCTGAAAATGTTGACTTTTTCAAGTTGTGTTTGCAATCTCCATGAAGACAAATGTCCAAATTGCCCAACGTCCTGCGACGTGGAACTTCTGCCCTCTCCTTAGTCTGCATGGAGAAATGAGCTATGAAGTGCGAGAGGATGAATTAGTTTCCATGTCCGTTCAGCCCTGGTTATCTGCATTCAAGAGAAGTTTTGGTTACTTCCAGTTGTGATGACAATTGATGATGAGTTCCAGCTGCAGTGTTGACATCTGTCTACTGCAGACTGAAGAGGCTGCCTTTTGCCCATCAGCAGCAATCCAGTTGGGTTGGAGCTCAACGTGGCAACTTAGACACCAAAAGTACCATTTCAAGACCAACTCCAAAAGCTCATACATTCAACTCTCCCTCAGATGCCAACAGAGTGAAAGGCTGTGCTTGATATTTTGGAAAGCAGCTTGGCCCTCTGTTCTTTCCTGAAATGAGGCAATTTCAAATAGTTTCATTCCTTTACTTCTTTTCAAATGGAAAATGTCTGCTCTCAACCCTCTGTAGCTTTCAAGATTTTTACCTCACTGTTCAGCTCTTACAGAATTTGAAATTAGAAAGTAATACAAACTATTTCTTTTGGATTCAGTTTGATTTTTTTTTTCCTCCATTTTTGCACCCTTTAAAAATACCTTGGGACTTAGGAGATGTTTGGCAAGGGTTCTGAGGACCTGTCTGCCAGAAAAGAAAATAAAATTACTGATCTGGTGAGAAGCAGATGGATTATAAGAGGTACCTGGCATGGAACAGATGTGAAAATGAAGAGCAGGAGAATGGATCTCTGGCTGCAGCCTTTCAGGAAAGCATTCCACTGAACATGAGGATTACCAGAAAAAAGGTCTTCCATTACTTATAAATGTAATACATGGTCAAGGTTTCAGGAAACTGGCCATGAGTTTTGCCTGTGGATGTCCACACATGATTTCCTACTACTGCACAATGAAGTTTCTGCCCTCTCCTGGTTGGAGAAAATGATTTCCCATGTCTTTCTTGTCTCCTGGTGCTTGTGGCAGTGCCAAGGCTGGCCTCACACCATGATCACACCCCTGATCCTTTACATCACCTTCATGTTGGCCAGCCCTTCACTAAGGGTTACAATGAGTCTGTTATCCACAGAAATTCAGGGAAAGGAATCCAAATATCACCAATAAAGTGCATGGACACAGATGGATCAAGGCACACAGTGCTGCAACATTGAGCTCATGCTTACATGTGGCCTGTGGGAATCCTGTAGACACAGACTGTTATAGGCAGAACCACTATTTCCTTGCTTCTCAGGTGGACTCTTCCTTGGAAAAGTGCAGATATAAGCTAAGGAGTAACTCTTCACAGGAGTAACTCTTCACAGGAGTAAGCACATCTTACACACACAACAAACGACTACATGCACAGGTTTTGTGCCAGTGTGGTCCCACTGACATCACTGGACTTAGTCACTGGTATCTTGATATACATGGCCACCAGGCATCCTTCAATCAAACAGGGCATAGCAGGAAGGATGGAAAAGGTCTTTAGGTATTGGGATAGTGGTGACTCCAAGATCAAATTCCTCCTTTGCAAACTGAATGTGGGTGTTTTACAGTGAGCCAGGGCTGAGGTAGGGAAGAGCAGCCCTAAGCAGAGACAAGAGGCTGGAACATTCAGGGCAGAAGTTTGTACAAGGTCATGAACAGATCTCGTTTGCCTTACAGGAGAATCAGGAGGGCAGAGCATCCCCCTGGTATACTTGGTGAACACCTGTGATGCTAAGGATAGTGCTGGGTGCACCCTCTGGGAGGCAAAGATCAGACATTGGAATGGGCTGCCCTGGGAGGTGGTGAAGTCACTGTCCCTGGAGGTGTTCAAGAAACATGGACATGGCACTTTGGGACAGGGTTTGACAGCTGGACTCGATGATATTAGAGGCACTTTGGGACATGGTTTGAGAGTTGGACTCAATGATATCAGAGGCACTTTGGGACATAGTTTGAGAGTTGGACTCGATGATATTAGAGGCATTTTGGGACATGGTTTGAGAGTTGGACTCAATGATATTAGAGGCATTTTGGGACATAGTTTGAGAGTTGGACTCGATGATATTAGAGGCATTTTGGGACATGGTTTGAGAGTTGGACTCAATGATCTTAGAGGCACTTTGGGACATGGTTTGAGAGTTGGACTCGATGATCTTAGAGGCACTTTGTTGGGACATGGTTTGAGAGTTGGACTCAATGATATTAGAGGCACTTTGGGACATAGTTTGACAGTTGGACTCGATGATATTAGAGGCATTTTGGGACATAGTTTGAGAGTTGGACTCAATGATATTAGAGGCACTTTGGGACATGGTTTGAGAGTTGGACTCAATGATCTTAGAGGCACTTTGGGACATGGTTTGAGAGTTGGACTCAATGATCTTAGAGGCACTTTGGGACATGGTTTGAGAGTTGGACTCGATGATCTTAGAGGGTTTTTCCAATCGATTGTTCCCAACCAATTCTATGATTCTATGATCTGCCTCTGGGGGTTATTTTCTCCATGAACTAGAGACTGTTCTGGGAAATGATCACAGAAGGATTTTTGCTTTTCTTTCCCCTTACTTTGCCTAATAAACACCAGGAGCTGTGCAAACACAATGTTCAGAAGCTGACTGGAAATGCAGGTAAGGAAAGCCAATATCTGCATCCCAGCAGCTCCACTCCACTGTCACAGAGTCAGCAGCCAGAAAAGGTCTGAAAACCAGACAGCACCTTTTCCTTCTGACTTTAATCATTTAAAGCCACTGCCCACCTTTGAAAAGAGGGCTCCTTTTTGCTGTTTGCTTTTAAAGCAACCCATAGAATTCCATGACTTGGATGTGAGATGGAGTGGAAATCGTCATGCCGAAACCAACAACTCGCTCTTGCTTGATGGGTGTCACCAGAGCATCATGCTCTGTGCTAATTTCTCAGCTTGTGAATAGACATATTTCAACTGACAGTTGAAAGTGGGCTGCAGATTCCACTTAAAACATGTTTTTCATGCTGAGTAATGAGGGCAAAACACAAACCAATTCTGGCAGTTAAACTACGCACTTAAACCTTTCATAGTGTTGTCAAACACTATAATCCTTCAAAAATCTGAGTTTGAATAGCCTCAATATTTTATTTAATGAATTTTAAATCCTATAATTACCATAATTAAGACACTCCTTTTGGATTATGGTAGTGTGCTGCTCAGAGAGAGAAAGCTGTAGGCGATTTTCACTCAAGATTTTCCTGAATGCAAATGATATGAGCAGCTCATTTGGAATTCTTCATGAGGTCATTCAGAGGAGTTTTTCTTTTTTTTCTTTTTTTTCCTTTAGAATACATCAGGCAGCTTTGGTCTATAAGATCATCCAAGGGAAGGCTTAGGTGGAAAGGGCTTCATTATCAGTTTTCCCATGTTCAGTTTTGGGTACCTCATTACAAGAAGGATGTGGAGGAGTTGGAGCGGGTCCAGAGGAGAGCAATGAAGCTGGAGAAGGGCCTGGGGAATAAATCTTATGAGGAGTGACTGAGGGAGCTGGGGATGGTTACTTTGAAGAAGAGGAGGTTGAGGAGAGACCTCATCACTGTCTACAGCTACCTGAAAGGACATTGTGGAGAGGCTGCCACTGGTCTCTTCTCACAGATAAANTGTCCTGTCATTGCAAGACCTCTTTAACTATCTTTAACTAGATCTTTATCTAGATCTAACTATCTAACTATCTAACTATCTACTAGATCTACTATCTAACTATCTTTAACTAGATCAGAGTGTGCAGAGCCCCATCAAGTTTGAGCTTGAATGCCTCCAGGATGGGGCCTTCCTCACCTCTCTGGGCAACCTATTCCAGTATTTCACTGCCATCATTGTAAATAACTTCCTCCTAGCATCCAACCTAAATCTACCCTGCTCCAGTGGCAGTGAGTTTAGTGGAAGGGATGCTGCAAGGCTGGCTGAGGTGGCCTGTGCATGCCTAATCTCCATAGGAACAGGTAGTGCCACATCAAGGGGGGGCGGAATTAGAGTTCCTTGTGGCTCTGTGGCTATGAGCACTTTGCATTTAGCAATTTAAAAGGTTTCACAGCAAACAAATCAATATCTCTGAGAGACAAGTCTGCTTCACACCCAGATCTGCAATTCCCAGCACTGTCAAAGGCATCTCCAAGGACAGCACAAGCAGCATGATGCTCATTTGTCCTAATAGCTGTATGGCTGTAACTAGCTACCCCCATGTCAATTAACACCAGTGAAAGCATAATGAAGTCATTGGCAGATTTCATTTAAAGGGCTACAAGGTAGGAAACAAATATGTGACACAGGGCAAAACAACAACAACAAATTTAAAAATAATAAAAACAAATCAAAAGGACAACCACAACTATTTTTGTTTAGGAGGCTTAGGGAAATAAAGAATGTTTCCATTTCATAAAGAAGGTTCCAGTCAAAATTAGGAGTTGTAGGTAGCAGGAAGAAGTTCTTAGCAAGAGATGCCACTGAAAGCTTTAGTTGGCATTCCTTTGGCATCTTGAAGGTGAGATGGGTTTTGAATTCAGCTGCTGGTTTCCTAATTCAGCATAACATTCTTTAATATTTGCTGTCATGGGATGAAAATTTGCAATGAGGCTTAGATGAGTGATCTGTGAAACTTCACAAAAGCCTCCAGGACTTAGGCATCCATCTGAGTCCTAAACTGGTTCAAACTCTGTGCCCTAAATTTATTCTCATTCCCTAACTGTTGAACTGAACTGCACATTTTAGGCTGGTAAACAACCAAAATAAAAGAAATTAAGTAGGTGCTTTAATCCTTTTGAGAAAGATCTTGGGCCAACAACATTTTTCAAAAGAAAAAGGATAGATGGGTGCCCAGAAAGCAGGACAGAGAAGGTCATTAATGCAAGGTGGGAGTCTGAGTCCTTTGAGGAAGAGTTTAGTAAGGTTCTTTCAAAATTCACAGATTTTGGTGGAGGTGAATAAACTCACTACCAAAAGGAGATGAATTTTCAGTTGCCACTTTGGTTCCTTTGCTATGGGAGAGACAATTGAACCATCATTATCCTCTGATGAAAACTGGCACAGACTTACTGACTGAAGTGAAGTCAAGCTGATCCTCAACCAAACCAGTCTCTGACCTGAAGAGGATGAAAAATATTTTCATTTACCCCAAAGCAGGATTTTAAAAACATTGAACCATTTCATTTGCCTTTGATTTTGTCCAGAAAACTTCTCTTTTGTCTGTGATTAAAATCCTATACTTCAAGGCATGTTTCCTACAATATATCCTGTTTCTCAGGTGCTGGAGGCATGCCCTGGAGAGTATTATTCCTTACTTAGTGTGTGTCAGACCACATTTGACACAGTCCATTACACTGACACAAGATTTATCCTTCTGATAAAAAAGCAAAATCTTTAGCTGGGCAAAGAGACCTCAGACTAAAGTTCGATAGCAGTTCAGAGTGAAAAATATCTGGGGTTTAAAACACTGCAAGCCCAGAGGTTGTGTTTGTGGTGCCTGTGCTAGCATTAAGATATCATTTAAAAGGCCAAAGAAAGGCAAATGATTGTATTAGCTCTATCTCCAGGCCAGCTAGAGAGGTACTGATTACTTGCCATATCTCCTACAGACAACAGAAACTTCAGTCTGCAAAATCAGACACTCTAATTTAAGAGGAGTCTGGCTCCGTGGTTAAGCGATTACACCGTTGAAAGGAAGCTGCTGTGAGAAAAAGAAGACTTCATCTTAAAGCACTATGGCCCAAAAGACTTGGGACATCAAGCCTTAGGTTCCCAGCTATACACTGAATAACGTCAAGATCAATAAAATTACCAATATTCCTGCCTACAGGAAGGCTGGGGAGGGACTATTGACAAGGTCTTGCAATGGCAGGACAAGGGGCAGTGGGTTTGAACTGGCAGAGGGGAGATTGAAAGTGGATGTTAGGAGGAAGTTCTTTCAAGTGAGGGTGGTGAGACACTGGCACAGGTTGCCCAGGGAGGTTGTGGTTGCTCCCTCCCTGGAGGTGTTCAAGGCCAGAAACCTCAGTTTCCCTTGGGAATAAGTAAGTACCCCCTGATTTAAGTTGGATGCTAGGAGG
>WBNM01036861.1:80153-104379 GCA_013399055.1 Ramphastos sulfuratus | reverse complement strand
GGGAGGTGGTGGAGTCACCGTCCCTGGAGGTGTTCAAGGCACGTTTGGACGTGGCACTTGGTGCCATGGTCTAGTCTTGAGGTCTGTGGTAATGGGTTGGACTTGATGATCTTTGAGGTCTCTTCCAACCTTGCTATACTGTGATACTGTGATACTGTGACATCATTAGTATTTATAAATATGTTAAGGACAAGTGTCAGGAGGATGGAGCCAGGCTCTGCTCAGTAATGTCCAATGATATGGCAGGGAGGTTGAACTGGATGATATTTCGATGTCCTAATGTTCTGTGATTCTCTGATCTGCTAACCTCCAGCACCCCAGGACTTCACCAGTTAGCTAGGACCAAGAACACTGAATGAAGCACCGGACCCATGACATGACACAGCCAGCTCAGTACTTTCCAAGACAAGGTGCTCCAAATCAAATAGCAGTCTGCATTCACCTGGGTCATGACAGAGGAAAACAATTTGCAGCTGACAGTTATTTTACCATCATGGTAGTTTTCCATTGATAAACAGAAGGATATGCAAACTCTCTTCCTGCATTACCAAAAACCTTTAAAGGAGAGTCTTTAGAGCCTTCATTTGTAATTTCCCAGAGGGAAACAAAATTAGGGAAAAATGTTGCTTTAAGTAAAAGACATTTACCATGCCCATCCTTCATCATGCACACTCCCCGCAGCACCATGGTGTGTTCCACCAGCACCTCAGATGCCAGTTCACACACAGTATTGGGACTGGCTGCAGTGGGCCCACAGCTCTACAACCACTCCCCATGCGCTAGAAAGCAGGGTAAGCATTTACAAGGTGCTGAGATAGCAGGGGCAGACTTCATGCTGGAATTAATGCATCGCTGGCAAGAGGAATATCCTTTTTGTTTTAAACATGAACCCTCCTGCTAATAGCTGAACTAAGACATTATGAGCACAGACAGTTTGAGTACCAGCATACATAGCAGAAGCCAATAGCTTTTTACCCAAAGGTACCCACTGTGGAGGCCCTGTCTTCAAAGCAACCTCATTTAGCACTGTGCAGGAGCTGAGACAAGCTCATCTGTGGGCAGCTCACCCATTTAGTGGCACACATTGTCATTAGCAGGAAACTCCAGAAAGCAAAGCCCCAGAAAAGCCAGTTTTCTTACCAAGGACAACTCTAATGTCATCTAGCACAGAGCTGTTTATTCTCTATCTGGAGATCAACACAGATAGATGAACAAAACTAGTGTCAGGGTTGTGGCTCTATTTGCTTCCAGCCAAACAACTAAAAATAAAATAGCCTGTGAAAAGGAGCTCCCTACACCGAAGGACAACTTGAACAAGCAGGGAAGAACTGACCTGAGAAGCAGCTCTGTGTGAGTCCTGAATGCAGATCTGAGAGAATCAATACAACTCCTTGTCCCAGCCGCAGCCACCAGCAGGGATCCCCAGGGCAGGTCAGAAACTCTGCTTGGCCTGACCCACCCTGAGCTGCAAGACAGGCACCACAGCTATGCTGAACAGCTCCCCAGCAAGCCAGGAGCTCAGCGATTCAAGGCCAGACCAATGCCTTTTGTCCCCCACCAGCAGCAATGACTGGTTGAAATCCAAACCACACTCTGCATAGTCAGTGAGCTCCAGTTCCATAGAATCACATCATGGTAGGGGCTGGAAGGGACCTCCAGAGATCACCACATCCAACCCACCTGGTAGAGCAGGAATACATCCAGGTGGGTTTTGAGACATCCAGGTGGGTTTTGAAAGTCTCCAGAGAAGGAGACCCCACAGCCTCTCTGGGCAGCCCGATCCAGTGCTCTGGCACCCTCAGAGTAAAGAATTTTCTCCTTAAATTCATGTGAAACTTCCTAGGTTCTAGTTTGTGTCTGTTGCCCCTTGTCCTATTTCCAGCCTCCTCCTGACTTCCACCATTTAGCTATTTATATGCATTTATAAGATCCACTCTCAGTCTGCTCTTTTCCAGGTTAAACATTTCATCTTTACAACTTCTTAAACATCTTCATCTTTACAACCACTTGCTTCAAGCTCAATCTTTCCTAATGTGCCAGGCAAAACAGCACCCAAGAATCAGCAGCCTTGTTGGAAATGGTTTACAGGCCAAGTTTGGCAAACGTTGACAATCAGATATTCTAATCTTCTAACAACAGCTCAAGCACCCTAATCCTGCAGTGGGTTAATCTGGGTGCCTTCAGTGCCAGGGATTAGCCTTTACACAATGCTAGAAGGGATGGGGGATATAACTGGGCACACTAGGATGGGCACACAGTGGAGAGGATCTGTGTTAGCAATCCCCTTTCGGTATTTTAAGAAGGAAAATAATCTTTTTATTGTTGGAAAACAGCACAGATCCACCCTTTGGCAGCAGAGAAATCTCCCTAGGTTTGAGGGAATGAGAATAGCAATAGGAATCTACCACCCACTTATTTTCGACCAGACTTTAAGGCAGTTGCTATGCTTAAATTCATTGACTGATCTCCACCAAGNTTCCAACCTTACTGTTCTATGATTCTATGATTCTATGATCTTTGCTTGAACTCTAAGAATGAAGACATTGTTGCAATCATTTAAGTTATTCAGAATTAACTCCCTTCTTTCTATCACAAGAGTGGGATAGAAAAAAGACAATGCACTTCTGCCTTTAAGCTAAATTTCCTAAGATTAAAAAAATATATATTCTCCCCAGATGTTTTCACTTACTGGCTAAGCACTGGCAAGTCTGCTTCCTTCAAAGGCAGCTCAAGAATCTGCAACAGTGTCTAGCAGCATCTGCAGCATGACAGCAGAAGCACAGCAGCAGACAGTACTTTCCGGAGCTGGCAGGCAGAGTATAGGTATGAGAAACCAGAAATTAACCTGTGAAACCCACACCTTTCATAGGATGACTATGAAGAAATGAGGAACAGCAGAGCTCATCATGACTGCTAAACTGTATTCTGAATTGCCACCTGTTGAACACCTTCAGGGATGATGATTCTACGACCTCCCTGGGCAGCCTGTTCCAATGCCTGACCACTCTGGCAGTAAAGAAGTTCTTTGTAATGTCCAATCTAAACCTCCCCTGGCACGACTTAAGCCCATTTCCTCTCATCCTTTTGCTAGTTACTTGAGAGGAGAGACCAAGAGCAGCCTCACTACAGCCTCCTTTCGGGGCATTGTAGAGAGCAGAAAGATCTCCCCTTAGCTTTCTCTTCTCCAGACTAAACAAGCCCAGCTCCCTCGGCCACATCTCGTAAGACATTGCCTCCCAAACCCCTCACCAGCCTCACTGCTCTTCTCTGGACATGCTCCACGACTTCAGTGTCTTTCCTATACTTTGGTGCCCAGAACCGAACACAGTGCTCAAGCTGTGGCCTCTTCAGGGCCAAGTACAGGGGCACAATCACTTCCCTACTCCTGCTGGACACAATGGTTTTGATCCAAGCCACAATGCCATTGGCCCCCTTGCCCACTTGGGCACACTGCTGCCCCAATTTCAGCCATCCATCCACCAGGACACCCAGGTCCTTTTCCACTGGGCTGCTCCAGCCCACTCTGCCCCAAGCCTGTAGCATTGCTTGGGGTTGCTGTGACCAAAGTGCAGGACCTAGCTTGGTCTTGTTAAACCTCATCCCATTGGCCTCAGCCAATCTAATCTGTACAGATTCCTCTGCAGAGCCTTCCTACCCTAGAGCAGATGAACACTCCTGCCCAATTTAGTGTTGTCTGCAAACATGCTGATGATGCCCTTGATCCTCTCCTCCAGATCATTAATAAAGATATTAAACAGAACTAGCCCCAGTACCAAGCCCTGGGGGGCACTCTATGTGACCGGCTGCCAACTACCCTTCCAACCATCAGATTTATACCCAAAAGATCACTGGTGTCTTAAACTAAAGGAGCCTGGAAAAGAGTTCAGACCATGTCAGAAGGATTGGTACAAAGCTAAAGCCTCCCAGGTACACTATCTGGGGGATCTTTATGCCTTGATAAGGACAGAGCTCGGTGCTCAAAATCTCTTCCATGTCAGGAAGATTTCATCATCTGTCACTGCAGCTTGCAGAGAAACCATCTCATCCACAGCACTGAAAAAAAGGGGGGCGAGGGGGGCTGGAGACAAGCTATTACACTTACCCAAAGAGCCCATCCAGACAATAAAAGCAGAGACCAATCCACCTTGCAGGCAGCCCAAGGCTGAGACTAAATGCAGCTGCTGGGCAGAGTGTGGGTGGAGGCCTCAGCTTTTCAGAGGAATTAGGACCCATGGGTGCACTGGGATCTTGGGGTTTGGGGTTTTTTTGCTGAAACCCCATAGCAGGTCAGAGCCAAGAAGCCTGAGGAAAAGCAGGATTATGTCTTCCATGAGGAGAAATTGCAGCTGGGAGACTTCTTCCCATTGCACGCAGCAGCACCATGCAGGGGGGTGGAGCATGGCCGTTGCCTGCTGTGAAAAGGAGAATGACTGACCAGCAGGGCTTTTGGGGTTTTTTTGTCCTGCTGTTGTGACTGTCAGGAATTATAAGCATCAGCACCATGGTTTTTGGTGTTGGTGCCAAAAAGCAGAGCAGTCAGAATCTCTATTTTCTCATCCCTTTTGATCTAAAATGGTGCAGCCAAAAATGAAAAAGTTCATGGTTTGGTTTTATTTTTTTCTCCTCAGTGCCACAGAAACCTTGATGAAAACAAAAAAAGAACTCATCTGGACAATAGCTAGCAGGAGAAATGCCAGTAGGTGGTGTCCAAGAATTGCTTCTGGATTCAGTGATGGCAGTGAAACTTGTGGGACACTAGCCCCTCTTACAGTTGGTTGGCTTCTGCACAGTGGACAGGGGCTGTGGCACAGGGCTGAGGTGGCATCTCCACTTACAGCACCTTCAGATGGTAGCTGCTGCCTTCCTCATCTTCAGGCTAGTTTTCACAAACAAGCACCTTCACAGGACATTACTCCTGAAACTCTTCCTTTTTGAGGTTTCTCTTGTGAAGAAGGCAATTAGGAGCCAGAATGTCCACATCTCTAAGCATCTGAGGCAAAAAACAGCACGTGGGTATCACAAAGTGTCATCTGAGCTGAAAATCATGAATGTAAAGTCACACTGGAGAATCTTAAATAGGAGATACATAGCTGAATATGCATGTACATGGATCACAGTATCACAGTATCACAGTATCAGCAAGGTTGGAAGAGACCTCAAANCTTCTCTGGACATGCTCAAGCAGCCAAACGTGCAGCAGGTCCAGAGGAGGGCCACAAAAATGGTCAGAGGGCTGGAGCACATCCTCTGTGGTGACAGGCCACAAGAGTTGGGACTGTTCAGCCTGAAGAAGAGAAGGCTCCAGGAAGACTTTATAGCAGCCTTCCAGTACCTCAAGAGAGCCTATAAGAAAGCTGGGGAGGGCCTTTCTACAAGTGCTTGTAGGGATAGGATGAGAGGGAATGGATTTAAGCTGGAAGAGGGGAGATTTAGACTGGATATTAGGAAGAAATTCTTTACAGTGAGGGTGGTGAAACACTGGAACAGGTTGCCCAGGGAAGCTGTGGATACTCCCTCCCTGGAAGTTCTCAAGGGTACAATGGAGATGGCCTTGAGCAACCTGGTCTAGTGGAAGGTGGGGTTGGAACTAGATGATCTTTAAGGTCCCTTCCAACTCAAACCATTCTATGATTCTGTGAAAATGTCAATGACTATTTCAACTCAATCTAGTTAAGACAAGTTTTCAATGAGACATTTAAACCAGGAACAGAAATGTTCACCACTTGCATCTCTGTCCTGAAGAACATGTGCCAGTGGCACAACCAGACACAGCTCATGGCTTGTTGGCCGCAGAAGCAGAACTGATTGTTGCTGCCTTGAGGATCTGGCCAGGAGTAGAAGGAGGGCCTGAGATGCAG
The DNA here is from genome assembly GCA_013399055.1 of Ramphastos sulfuratus. NCBI lineage: Eukaryota > Metazoa > Chordata > Aves > Piciformes > Ramphastidae > Ramphastos > Ramphastos sulfuratus. The sequence goes on along the minus strand of WBNM01036861.1, from coordinate 98,521 downwards.
AACCCATGAAAGCTTGGCTTACAGATTTGGCTGGTGAAATGAGCAGGAGAGTCACTGTTGCTACAGGAAAGGGCTCCTTTACCTTGCTGTCCACACAATAAGCACCAGTGAGTATGGCTTTCAGGGTTTTTACAATCACTGTCCATCAGTCTGCTGCCACAAGTAGCTCAATGCTTAGCCTGGCCAAATCCATTTTTTCTTAATGTCTGAAGCCCCCTGTCACCAGAGCTGCACAGAGAACCCTCCCTCGGCTGTGTGCACTCAACCCACACCTTGAGACAAGCATCCCCACAGTGCCTCTTCCCAAGTCTGTGAATCAAAGAGGCTGGCAGCTGCCCGCAGGAAGTCAGTTATCATAGAATCATAGAATGATAAGGTTGGAAGGAGACCTCAAGGATCATCTAGTTCCAACCCCCTGCCATAGGCAGGGACACCTCCCACTAGCACAGGGCACTCAAGGCCTCGTCCAACCTGGCCTTGAACACCTCCAGGGAGGGAGCAGCCACAGCCTCCCTGGGCAACCTGTTCCAGTGCTTCACCACCCTCACTGCAAAGAACTTCCTCCTAACATCCAGTCTAAATCTTCCCTCTGCCAGTTTAAACCCATTGCCCCTAGTCCTGTCATTGCAAGACCTTATAAATAGTCCCTCCCCAGCCTTCCTGTAGGCCCCCTTCAGATACTAGAAGGCTACTATAAGCAGGCAATGGAAGCCACAGCAAAGACCAAGCAAAGACTTTGGCTGTGTGAGCATGAACCAATACTGGCCCTGCACACTAAAATTCAATTGCCAGGGCTGCCCCCGGCAGGTTTCTGGCTTGTGCAAATTAACTGGCATCCAGAAGGTTTCTGGGCATGGCTTGGGAAGCAGCAAAAGCCAGGGAGAGCTCCCAGGAGGCCATGTGGAGTCCACCATCATCTTCTGGCAGCTGAGAGAGTTTAATGGCATGGATGCAAGCTCTTATCAGCCAGTTGGCCTCAAGACTAGAGAAAGGCCATGGGTATGATTAATTTGTTGGAGCAGATGTGGCCTCACAGGACTTCCTTTCTAACCTGAGTTTCATCTCCAGCCCTCTTCAGGCTTTTTTCTAACTTGCTACATCAGTCAGTCAGTTCCCTTTTTTCCTTTCATTTTGTGATTCCCTGCATAACAGCTCTCAGATACGTTCTGCCCTGGTGGTGGTGTGCTCCTGCTAGTCCCTTTGCCCCACCTCGTATTTCTACTGTGGAAGGCTTTGTGGCAGGGGCTGTGTTCCTCCTACACCAGAGTGCCTGGCTGGAGCCCACATCCTCACCCACCCTTAAGCTTTAGTGGGATAAAAATTACAATTATATTGTCCTGCAGTAAGCTGAGCAAATACTAAGTAGTTTTTTTGTTTGTGGTTGGGAGCAAAAACTATGATTCCTATTTACAGGTTTCTCTGTGTCACCAGAGTCACCCCTTGCCCCAGCTGTCCCTACTTCCACCCTCAACAAAAGCCCAAGCTACCTCCTGGCTCTACTGAGGCATGTTATTTCAGCCGGGAGTACAAATCCCTTCCTATTTTGAAAGCCTGGCTGCTGCAATGCAGTAAGTCATCAGTAAGCACTAGAAAAATATCATTCTGGGCACTTCAACTTGATTTACTTCCTGGAGTTAGCTAAATGACTGCAGCCACATGCCACTGTATTCAGGGAGCTGCAGGGAGAGGAGTCTGATGTATTGCAAAAGCTCAAGGTTACATTTCAACCCAAAACAAGAAAGGGAGGTTGCTTGTGTAGCAATGACTTCTCATTTGCTGAGACAACTTTTACCACAACTGTAGAGGGAGGAAAAAAAACCCCAACGAACTAGAAGCTAAGTCACATGGGAGGAGAGACCTCCAGAGAGCATGTGGAGATGCCACAAGCACCTTGAATTCCAGAGCTGTTGTGATAGCTGCTGGTGGCTAAGGAGGACACAGCTCAGCATAATAGCTCTGTGCCCAGGCTGCGTAGGCATTGGGGAAACAGAGTTTGAATATACTCAGCCCAGAGCTGGCAAGAAGGGTGAACAAGAGACCCCTTCTTCTGCTTTGGCACTTTTTATTCACAATGGAATATTTCCAGGCTGTCCTTCTCCATCATCAGCCTTTCAGAATAACTAAACCTAGAAGACTGAAGCTGGCACAGCTGCACTGGTGGAGAGGTAGCTGGGTGGGTGATGCTGCAGCAAGAACTCTTTCCCTCCAGCAAGCTTCAAGATTATTACAAGGATAAAGCTGTGAGGAACAAACTGGTCTTTCAGGCATACAACATGCAGGCTCCTGATGCTGGTCTGTGTTCACTAAATCCCAGAGCCACTTTTAGATGGCCATGCTGCTCTCCAAAGACTCTTTGGGCCACTCTCAGCTTTGCCTCATTGGGACATTTTATCTTATTTATCTCACTGTGGTTGCTACATGATAGAAATGGCACCGGGACCCAGTGACTGGGAAACGGAGTCAGGAAAACTGCCTTCTGTTCCCACCTCTGCTACTGGTTTTTGTATATCCATGAGTAGCTAATTACGCCTCAACTTTCCTTGCCTTACAACTGTGATAATTACATTTACCTCTCTGTGAAGAGCAAGGGCTTGGAGACAGCTCTATAAAACCTTTCAAAGAGCCAAGTGTTGTTATAACTAGTTAGTTATAATAATCTTGGACCTCCCTGAATTTATAGAACTTGTCCTGTTTCAGTGACTCTGTTTCAGAGGCAGGGGAAAAAAAAAAAAAAAAAAAGGAGCATAATTACAGAGTGACTTCATGTTCTGCTGCAGGCTCCTTACATTGCATTTATTTGGCTAAACCCAGCTTACCTCCAGTCTGCTAGTTACCTTGCACAGGTCCCAAGAGAGCTGCCAGTATTGCAATGATATGACCATCCCTGCAAAGCAATTAAGGTTTTTTTGTTATGCCGTGCTGGTGATTACAAAGCACCAGAACAGCTTTTAACTTCTGAAATAACAGTGCAAAGTACTAAGCTACAGGGTTTCTGGCATTGCATAAATGACCTTTCTCAGAACATGGGGGAAAAAAACAAGATATTGCTCTTCAAAGGTGTTTAGCATCTTGATTTCTCTTTAGGTGTCTAAACTTCAAGTGAAACTACAAGACCTACAAAGCAAATAGTTGAAGCATTGCTGATGTTTACAGTCCAAGGTTTATGAGCAACTTCACGTACAAGGAAAATGGTACCCCTCACACTCTGTGTAATCTTGTTTCACAGACCACAAGGTTCAGGCTTAATTTTCTACCTAAGCAGAGGGCTTACAAAGTCTGAGGCACTCACTGCTTTTTGCTGCTAATAGATACTAAAATGTAAGCAAGCTACAAGCGCTACATCAATAAAGATATTTAATATATTAAACAATGCTGGGGAACAATCCTGAGCTCTGGGAGCAGATTTGTGCTGTTGAGGTTAGGAATTGTTGAGGTTGGAAAAGACCTTCAAGATCATCATAGAATCACAGAATGGTTTGGGCTGGAAGGAACCTTAAAGATCATCTAGTTCCAACCTTTGCCATGGATAGGAACACCTTCCTCTAGCCCAGATTTCTCAAGGCCTCATGCAACCTGCCCTGAACACTTCCAGGAAGAGGGCAAGTCCAACAAATGAGAGCTGGCACAGAGCACAGGCCTTCCTTGAAGTGCAGTCTTTGTGCTCCTGCTCTGCACTGGAAGCTTGGAGCAGTGTGCTTATGGTTTGGACAAACCTCCAAAGCTCCATTATGGTTTTGGACACAAATAAAGGAGATAGTCACCAGAAAGGGTTAATCACACAGGTCAGATTTGCTGCTCCAGAACTTAAAGGCTCCAAAAGAGAAGTGTTTGAATTTGCAAATGTGAATCTGTGTGGGTGGAAGTGTAAACATGCACATTCAGGGGGAAAAACCTTCTGAGAAAATCACAGAATATCCACCACCAGATTACAAGGAAAAAGAGATGCCAAGATCTTGGAATTAATTACCCTCAGTGAATCATTCTTACACTTGAAAGCCATACCAGTATTTCCAGAAAAACTTTCAGTTTGGTCTACATAAACAAATGTAAAGAAAACAAACAAACAGCCAAGAAAACGTGAAGATAAAAGGCTTGAGATAGTAAGATTAGAAGATGTGAAATGGTTAATGTGCTTCTGCAGACTTTGACATTCATAACTGAGTCTCTACAAACTACTCCAGCTTTGACCTGATGGCCTCAGAAAGTGTTAAGTCTATAGCCTATAGCCTTGCTACAACCCACCCCACATGCTTAGGTAACATGAATTTGATGTTTGTGCAGGTATTTAACTGCTTCCCCCAGCTTACTACCTACCCTCTAGCTCGCTTTGTTCCTCATCAAGGTTGCCAACATCTTGCTTTTCCCACCCCTGCTTTGTATCAAGCCCTCAGACTCCTCCATGTACTCCTCCACGTGCATATGATACTTGCTCCTTGTGTAGTTCATGATTGGAAAATCTTGAACTAATAAGCTTTTTAAAACAGATGGATAGTCAAAAATATAAGGGGGAATAAACAGGTCACAAGTTTTATGAAGTGGGGCTTTTTCACTTCACACTCTACATCTACAGTTGATGCATTCATGGGTAGTCATCTATTGTCCATACTCTTGTTGAGTGGTTCTATCTGAAGAGGGAACCAAGTGAATTAAAGCATTCAGTGTCAATTACCCCACAGTTTTAGTGTTGTCCAGGTGGTGGCTGAAAATGCCTATCAGTTTTAAGCTTCTCTTTTCCAGGAATCCAATGTGGTGAGGACATCTCTCCAACTCCTGGAGAGATTCCACCAGAGAGCCACTAAGATGATGAGGGGTCTGGAACATCCACCATACAAGGAAAGGCTGAGAGAGCTGGAGCTGTTTAGCCTGGAGTGGGATCCTATTAATGCAGATCAATAGCTAAAGGATGAGTGTCAGGAACATGGAGCAGCAGTGTCCAGTGACAGGACAAGGGGCAACGGACACAAATGGGAACACAGGAGTTTCTATGTAAATGTAAAGAAAAACTTCTTTCCTTTGAGGGTGGCTTAGGGACAGGCTGCCCAGAGAGGTTGTGGAGTCTCTATCTCTGGAGGCATTCCAAACCCACCTAGATGTGTTCCTGTGTGATTTACTCTGGGTGGCCCTGCTCTAGCAGCGGGGTTGAACTAGATGATCTTCAGAGGTCACTTCCAACTCCTGCCATTCTGTGATTCTGTGAGTGTGTCTACAAGAAAAGCATGCTTAGAGGACAGGAGAGAACAACACGTGAGGGGCTGGTAGGCACATCAGTGTGATTCTTCCACTCCATCAGGATTGCACGTGCCATGCCATTGTAAGTGCATTGCTGCACCACTGCTGTTGTAAAACTGCATCTGCAAGAGGTTGTGCCAGCCAGAATCATAAGCCAAGAACCACAGCAAGTCTTTCCCATTGAGCTCTTCCCTAACAAGTGTTTATTTGGGTTCTCTGCAGATGCTGAAAAAGATTAAAGAGCGTTTGAGAAGAGTTGGCACATCGTGGGTATGACCAGAACAGATGAGAGGGAAAGGAAAAGCTTGTGCAAATGCAGAGATGGGCTAATGCACTGCGACAAAAGCATTTCAGCCTGAGAAGCTGCTGCTGCTGCCATCACTGGCTGCCAGGGTGACAACGTGCCAAAATACTTCCATAACACAACTGCGGTTGTACACGAGCAGTAAGAAAAGGTCTGGCGTGCCAGTGCAAACCTCTGGTATCCCACACAAACCTAAGAAGGAATGCAAAGGAAGGCCCGGCCTAGCTAGCTGGAAACCCAGCCCTTGTCCCCTGACATGCGTGCCAGCCGACAAAGCGTGAGGTGGAAGGGAGCAGAAGGGTGTTCATTCTCCAGCTTGTAAATGGTGACCAATCCTGCTCACGTGGTTCTTCTGAAACTTGCTCCAAAAAGGAAAAAACTGGCCTGCTTACATCAGGCTTCTACTGTGTCAGACCAGCTCTGCTTCGGATGAAGCAGGACACCACTGTGCCTGCGGCTGGAATGCCAGGGGTTTAATTAGCGCCTCTGCTGCCGACATCCCCGCCAGCCTCCTACAAGTTATGACGTCAGCTGCCGAAATCTGTCTCAAGCCTGTAAAATGAAGCCAAGTACGTGCTGTCCTCCACCCATTCTCCTGCATCTGTGGAGGATACACCTCCTTGGGCAGAGCTGCTCTCCTACACGGTGCATACATGTGGTGCTAAGCAGGAGCGAGGGGGATGGGATGAAATAAAACCCTCACTGGTGAATATTTATGTTTGGCTCTTTTACCCTCCCTTGGTTTTACATTTTTGCCCTCATAGGCCTTCTTGGCCACAAAGATACATTGCTGTCCCATGGATAACTTATTGCCCTGTGCTTTTCAGGTCAGCCCCTAATCTGTACTGGTCCACAGTGTTGTTCCTCCCCAGGTGCAGGGCTCTACACATACTTTTGTTGAACCTCATTATTTTCCCCTTTAAGAGCTCATCTGAAGGGAAGAGGAGACCTACATCTGAATCACAAACCTTCCAAGGCAGAGCTTTTCTCTCCTATTTTCTGTCTGCCACCTGTTTACAGGGAAACGTGCTCAGGCCAGGAGCCTTCTGTGTTGCAGATTATTTTCTGTCGGTACCTATCACATAATAAAGCTGGTCTTAATTAAAACAGGCTAAGCAGGGACTGGCACCATATACCCACAGTGGGCACTGTGCCCAGGTGAGTGGGAAGTGTGACTGACAGTCTGGAGACCTACTAAGGATCTCAGGGGTCAAACACAAGATTCATCCAGCCAGTACTGGATATTTACTCTGCAAGTGGCAGATCTGTGGTCCTTTATAACCCATCAGATAGACACTGATTATTCTAGACCACAGTTCATCCTACCCTAAAGTCCTTCATATGGAGAGCCTCCACTATTACGTTGTTGGTGCTGGAGCTGGACAGCTAAAGGCAGTGAAATGAGTCTGACTACAGCTCACTGGACCCCTCACAGTTCCCCTTGTAGATATGGTGTACTGTGTCCAGTTCCAGGCTTCCCATTTCAAGAGGGAAAGGGATATACTAGAGAGTGCCCAACAGAAAGCTATGATGATGATGAAGGGACTGGATCATCTCTCTGATGAGGAAAAGATGAGAGACCGGGGGCTGTTTAGCCTGGAGAAGAGAAGACTGAGAGGAGGTCTTACTAATGTTTGTAAGTATCTGAAGGGTGGGTGTCGAGAAGGTGCCAGTCTCTTTTCAGTGATGTCCTGTGATAGGACAAGGGGCAGTGGGCACAAACACAGGAAGCTCCACCTCAATATGAGGAAAAATTTTGTTATTGTAAGGAAGACAGAGCCCTGGTGCAGACTGCCCAGAGAGGTTGTGGAGTCTCCTTTTCTAGAGACTTTCAGGACTCATCTGGATGTGTTCCTGTGTGACCTGTTCTAGGTGATCCTGCCTTCCAGTGATTTCCAGAGGTCTTTTTCAACCCCTACCATTCTGTGATTCCATGATATGGTGATGGTGAGAAGATCTCTATTTTGAATGAGAGGCCTGTGAATGAAAAGCAGTACCAGGCTTATTTTGTTTAGAGTTATATTTCATTACAGCAGCAGCTTTCCCAAAGATAAACACAGAAGATGTTCTTGTCAGTGTAATCTATACTGACTCCCAGAACTATCAAACATGAAGCTGGAGAGCAGCTTTGGGGAAAAGGACCTGGGAATGCTGGTGGATGAAAAGCTTACCATGAGCCAGTAATGTGCTACCATGGGCAAGACCATTGGCATCCTGGGGTGCATCAAGAAGAGTGTGGCCAGCAGGCTGAGGGAGGTTTTCCTCCTCCTCTGCTTTGCCCTGGTGAGGTCTTATCTGAAACACTATGTCCAGTTCTTGGTTCCCTATTTCAGGAAGGAAAAAGAACTACTGGAGAAAGTTCAGCAGAGACCCACTAAGATGATGAGGGGACTGGAACATCCAACCTATGAGAAAAAGCTGAGACAGCTGGGGTGTTTAGCCTGGAGAACAAGAGTCTTGGTGGGAGAGAGGGCATGAGAAAGGGGAGGGGTGTGTGTCTCATTAATGCTGATCAATAGCTGAAGGGCAAACGTCAGGAGAATGGACCCACATTCTTCTCAGCAGTGCCCAGTGACAGGAGAAGGGGCAATGGACACAAACTGGAACACAGGAGTTTTCAAAGAAACCTAAGGAAAACATCCTTCCCTTTAAGGGTGGCAGAGCACAGGCACAGGCTGCCCAGGGAGGTTGTGGAGTCTCCATTTCTGAAGGCATTCAAAAGCTGCCTGGACGTGTTTCTGTATGATTTTCTCTGGATGATCCTGCTCTAGCTGGGGGATCAGAACAGATGATCTTCAGAATTCCCTTCCAATCCTTAACCATTCTGTTATTCTGTGTGAAAACAATTATTAAAAATAGCTCATTCCCTAATTAAAACTTTTCCACAATAAGCATTTCTGGGGGAGCTGTACCCTGGCTAAGAGGACCAGATACATTCTGCTGTCAGAACACATGGAAGAAACAAACATCTTGTTGACATTTTTGTGCTGTAAAGCCAGGTTACAAAGTGGATTTACACATCATAAAACTAACCAGATATTCTCCGGCGCAAATCAATGTGATAGAGCTGCTCTGAGGGAATAAAAGCTTCACCCTGCACTGCCGTTATTGTATATTGACCCAGAGTGGCCGCAGGGTTTAGTCCATTTCACTGGTGGACTACTTTCAAAATGGGTTTTGCTGTCTTTCTGCTCTGGGAAAGGCTCAGTGGCTTGCCTGAATTATTCTCCATTGGGATGCTGAAATGATTGAAGTTGCTGAAACACACTGCAGGAAAGATGGGCATCTTAGGAGCCTAACAGGACAGCAACTTGCTATTCAGGTAATGGATTTTGGTAGCATATGTCAAGCTTGGCTCCTATCATGGGGTTAATTGAATCTGCTGACATCTTCAACACCATACTGCTGTTATGCCAGCTTCAAAACAGAAGTGCTGGCTGGACCAAAGTATCATGGGGCTGGAAGTCCAGAGTGTAACACCTTCCTGCTCTGGATGCTGCTTCTAGTTTCTGTGTCTGGGGTGGGTTTTTTTTTTGTGCTGGCCTGGCTGCTACATACTTGGGAGGCTTCTGATACTGCATCTACTTCTGCTAAGGCAATTGTATATGCTGCCATCTCAGCAGACTCTGTATCTCCACCCAGAGGGTTTTTTTGTTACGTTCCCTCCCGTCTGTGGGGGCCTAGAGGGGCTTGTGAGAGCCAGCTATGTTAACCCAGGACAGCTCCAAATGGTAAGTGCAAAGATCAATTCTTCCATGGATGGTTTGGTCAGTAAATGCCCTTGCCCTCCAGCACTGCTCACTTATGAGGCACAGTGCTTCTTTAGGACAAGCAGGGGCTGGTGACCTTGATATTTAACTAACAATTAAGTATGATTGTTGTCATGCAGGGTAAAAACATCACTTTTTGACACACATGATTTGGGGAAGAGGGTTGTACAGACAGCTGTGTGGGATATTCTGCTTGTTCTTGGCAAGTCCTCTTTAACTGGAAAGACTATAATACCCTGTGATTTGCCCACCAGACCTGAAACTGCAGGATGAAGCCACAGAGAAAAGATGGGTAAATTAGGAAAAGGGGAGAAAGCTGGAAGAGCTAAGAGCTCCAGAGGAGAGAAGAGCTGGAAAATCTGCTTTCATTCTTCTGTGGACATGCAAGGCAGCTCCTCCACCATCAAAGATTACTCACTCTGGGTGCTCTGGTTCCAGACCAAGAAGACCAACCTCTTACCAGCAGGTTTCAGTCTACCATCAAGGAAGCTGAACAGCTCTCCAAAGTATTTTCAGAGTTCACAAGATAAGTTTGAAAATCACTACTTCAGAATTTCACACCAAAATTCCCATTCAACTTCTCCCCCTCTGGGTAAGCAGATATGACAGAACCATGATCCCAGGCAGAATGGCTGCAGGCATCCAAAAGTCTTCTCACTCAAGTTATTCATGCAATTAATAACCTGAATGAGTCTCACTTCATAGTGAGTCTCTCACGGCTCAAAGAAGACACAGCTACAGAGCTACAAGTGCAGCTTTGTGTTGTGCTGTGGCAGGTACAATCATCCCCCCACAAATACAAAGGGCTGAGGTTTGCTGGAAGCTGATAAACCTCGGCTCAGAAGTCTCTTTATTTGCTTGAAGGACTTGGCCCTCCAACTTAAGAAACTGACCAGCAGTCCACAATTTGCACAGGGCATAAATGGAGTCCTGCTATGGAGAGAGGGGTTCTCCACACAGCAAGCAGTTGGGCAGTGGGATTCTCCCCCCTTAGACTCCCCCTAGTCTTCACCCCCACCCTTGAAGAGTGTGTATGGATAGATCCTGGGTACCCATGGGGAGGTTTTTTCTTTTCAGAGTCAGTGTGTACTCATTTTGGTTCACCTCTCCTCAGATAGCCTAACTGGTTCTGCAGCACTATTTTCCCAGCTGATATCTGAACCTGTAATTTTATTGTGTGGGAAGCAGTGCAGAATAATGGTAATAAACCCAAAGTTTTCAGGTGGCTGTTGCTGCCTATTTTGTGGGTTACTTTCATGACATTTGCCTTAAGAAACATTTTTCCTTAAGGGAAAGCAATAGTGGCCACCGAATCAGTATCATGAACATCTTTGCTGTGCTACCTCTTTATCCACTCTCAGAACTCTGTTACAGAGGAAAAAAAGCTCCAAACCACAAATCCACAGTGGCAAAATGTCTGATTGCAGCATTCCATAGGATAAGGCACCCCCTACACTGCAATGCCAAGACAAACATGTCCATGTGTACATGCAATGACATGTTCTCTCTGACTCTACTGCTTCACAGTGATCATTCCTGATAGAAAGACTCAAAAATTCTCAAGTAACCCAAAGTTTAGGGCAAACAGCCCACAAAGATGAGGACACAGGCTTGACAATAGTGAGGGAAAGGCCACAGTGGAACCCTGTGATTGCATCAGCAAAGGCCAACATCAAACAGCTCCCAAACTACTCTTTGGAAAAACAAACAGAAGAAGCAAGGCTTCCCTGGCTCCACAGCTTGTGGCATGATTTGCTGCTCCCCCTGCAGTGCTGCTGTACTGCACCTGGGACCTGGGCTGTCCTGATGAGGTGAGGACAGGTTAGCTATGCTCTGCTCCCTTGTTTTTACCTGCAGTACAGGCTCAGGAGACTCTTGCCCCACTTTGCCACTGACCTGCTAAGCCACTTTCCCTCTCAGCATCTGTTTCCTCACCTCTGAAATGAGGATTCTGATGTCTGTGAGACGCTTTGATGTCCACAGATGAAGCGCGCTTGTGGCATATTCTCTCTGTTTAAAATGCTAGGCAATACCTCATCATGTTTTGGGGGTTTTTTTGTTTTTTTTACCATTATTACTAGAAATGGAAACCAATGAACCATCCTGAAAAGAGGAAGAAAGCCACCACCAAACATTTTGGATCAGCCTTCTCTTTTACGTGAGAGACAGCAGTTTTGAAATGATGGATAGCGAAGTGCAATGCTTAGAAAAAGCAGGGCAAAACATATTTCTCCAACCCACAGCTCACTGTTGCAATATTCCTTTTCCCTTCCATTTTCTAAGTCATGTACAAAAATCCTTCTGATATAAATTATTTAGCTCTGAACTGCTGCAATGCACAGCAGGATGCCTGTCAGAGCAAAGTGTCGCTAATGGAGGATACCTCACATGATCCAGATGGGAGGATGAGTTCAGACTGCAACAAGTACTGAGCAAAGAATACGGCAGCTGAAGCCAATGTGTACAAGCAGTGAAACTGTGGCTTGATGTTTCTATCTTTTTTTTCTTCTCAGGAATGGTCTCATTCCCTGCTTGGGAAGATGTGCTGACTTACCTGAGGTCTCCAGAAGGCACTGTGGAGGGCAGTTGTCAGTCTTATGCTGTAACTGTGGGTGTTTGGAACTTGGTGAGGTTCTGACTTTGACCCAGATGAACCAAAACCAGCACACCACTTTGGACCAACTGATGTCCAGCAAATCCATGGAGGCATTGCCCACATGATAAAGTGCAGAACTTGCTTTGTATAAAACTTTAACTTTCAGGACTGGCAAGTAAAACAAAGATGTGATTCCTATATTCCAGGTTTCATTGCAGAAAGCACTGTAAAACCATAAATACTAAGGCAGGTCTTTCAACTTACAAGTGAAGAAGATTTTCTGTGGAACTTCTCAAAAGAGCACAGATCCTGAACCCTGTCTGGCAGACCATGAAAAACAACAGGAAGCCTCATTCACACTGTACAGTATTCTGGTCTCTTTGGGTCTTTCACAGTTACAGGACAAGGTACACTATAAATTTAGCCTTGTTTGCCTAATGAGATCATAAAATAGAACCAGCAAATAGACTAGTGGAAGACACGCTAATTTTGGTTGGAATTCATTTCAGTTGGAAAAGAGCTTTAAGATCATCAAAGCTAAACTCTATCAAGTCTGGAGCTAAGCCATGTCACTCAGCATCACATCTCTGCCTCTTTGAAGCACCTCCAGGGGTGGCAATTCAACCACTTCCATGGAGAGCCTGTTCCAGTCTTTGAGAACCCTTTCAGGCAAGAAGCTTCTTCTAATCTCCCATCTAAACCTTCTCTGGGGCAACTTGAGGCCATTTCCCCTTGTCCTATCACTTTTTACTAAGGAGAAAGGACCAGGCCCCATCTCACTCCAGCCTTCTTTCAGAGGAGGCAATCGTAGAGAGCAAGAAGGTCACTCATTCACCACTTAGCTCACGAGGTTTCAAGTTCACAAGTTCTCTAATTGATAACTAGCAGCCTGTGAGTACAACTGGCAACTTAGGAGTACTTGTAAATTGTGCAAAAATGAGCAAAACACTTCCCTGATGACTGTGAGAGTGCTCATCCTCTTCCACATGGTGTGGGCACTGGGATCAGAAAGAAAAGCCTCAGCAGGCCAGCTGCTGAGGGGAGCTAAGGCATTTAATACCACCCAGTAGGGAAGTCAAATCTCTACTGATGCCATGAGTTGGGGGGTTCCAAGGAAGCTGTCCAACAAGCAGTGTGCCAGAAGTGGCACTTGCTAAAAGGGACAGCAAGCTGCAGGCACCAGTTCTACATGAAGACCTTCAGCCCTTCCTGGCCACCCTGCCCTGCTCTGCTCCGTATTGCCCTGTCTCTGACCTCATGGTGCTGCTGCTAGATCCCAAAAACTCACCAGGATATGATCCTGGGCAACTTGCTCTAGGGAAGCCTGCTTGAGCAGAACATAGCATCACAGAACTATAGAACTGTTTTGGTTAGAGAAGACCAATATCATCAAGTCCAACTGTCAACCTACGACCACCACGGCCATATTAAAGCATGCTGGACCAGAGGAGCTCCACAGGTCCTTTCCAAACTTCACCCACCCTCCTGTGTGACACTGTGCTTTGCTTTCACTCCTAACGCACCTCAGCTCAGCCCTGATGCCTGCTGGAAAGAATGCTGGGACAAGGGACAATCCCAAACTTCTCCTCAAGGATTCCTCACAAAACAGCTTATGGCAAATGCAGTTACTATATCTATACTATATCAGCACCACATCACTGTGTCTTTTAAACACATACAGCAATGCCCTGAGAGGCAGTGGATAAACAGAAGCCATGGGACAACAGAGGCTGTGAGGACAACACTAGTGTCCTCAGTCTCTCCTCTTACCTCTAGATCTCTCCAGGCTGGCAGCTCCTCAGCTGCTGGAGAGGGAAGGTCACTTGTCTCCTCCACAAAGAGTTCCCTGCAGTTCTCCATCAGAAATTCTACCTGCACCTTCACCTTCACACATGAAACCCTTGTTTGGTATGAAGTCAGCTGCTTGAGTAAGCAGCCTTCCCACTGCTGAGCCTTGCCTCTGCACAGAAGCCTGTGGCTGTGGGGCTGCTCTTCCAGGAATGGCAGACCGTAGATGAGCCTGAAGCACAGGCACAGCCTAGTGAAGTGCAGGAGTTTTCAGGGGGAGAAAAATAATCTCTGCAAAACATGACCATATGATGAGTTCTTGTGGCCATGGGGAACTGGGAATCCCAACTGAACTGTGCTCAGTCTTGCCTTAAGATACTCAATAGCTAAAGTCTTCACTTCTCTGTCAGCAGAGTAGCAGGAAAGCTGTGCCCAGGATTTCTAATCAGTAGCAATGTAGTGTTGCCACTTGCTTAGCAAGGAGGCCTTTAAGCCGTTGTGCCTAAGACAGGAGTGTGTGTGGTTCCCCCTGGATTCCAAATGCCTGTGCCTGGGGTATACACATTTAGTTCCACTCTATATCTGCAGGTCTCCGTGGGGGCCAGAGTCATGAAGATAATAAGTGTACCTCTTCTCTTTCCAGAATGGGAAGGCCACCTTCTGTTAGGGGACAGGGAGAAAAAAAAAATTAAATCAGAAAGACCTTCTGATGTGCTGGTACTTATGGGCAAAAGCCCTTGAGCAACCTTTTCCAGTATCATTCACCAGATACGATGCATCATAGTCATGAATCTCCCATCTTTAAAACCACAAGATTGAACTGAAAATCACATGATAGATTTTTAAATATATAACAATTTATTTGTCACTAGATTTCAGCTGTGAGGAAAGGAGCCAAATTTTCAAACTGTTAGAAACTGCCTCTTTAAAAAAGAAAAGGAAAAAAAAGAGCTTGAATAAAAGACAAGCCAGGTATTTGTGAAATTACAACACTGAAAGACAAGAGAGCCAACACTATGAGATTCACAATACAATTGTGGAGTTATAATAATAACAAAGAAGGCCCAAATAATGCACAGCAGGAAAGACCAGCTTCTGATACATTTGGGCATTGATTCTCTGTAGAAAGGAGTGAAAGAGCTGAGAGATCCTGAACGTCAACAGCCTCCGAGCCGCAGGTAATGCTTTATCTGACATGCCCTTGGCTCCTGGTACAAACTCCAGTAAACACTGCAAGTATTTCTGATAGACACGTGCTTTGCTTTGCACCAAATGACTCATTCGCCAGGACCATCTCTTTGAACTTCGGTTTACACAACCTGAGCACCCTGGATATCTGACTTCACCCCAGGATTCATGCACAGCCAGAGCTTCAATCTCGAAGGGTGAAGACTCAGATCAGAATAATTTAGGGGGCAACACAAAGCAAGGAAGTCACATTAAATACATGTCAAGAGCAAGGTGCTGCTCCTGGCCCTGAGTTCTGACCATGAAGAGATGACAGCAGTAGCTTGTGCAAGCACAAGGGCAGGCTGAATGCCTTCCCCACGCTGTCCCTATCAATAACAGTCACTCATCTTTCTCATGGGTGCACGTGGGAGGGCAGGCTTGGCAATGCTTCCACAGGTATGTGGCTTTAGACTTAGTATACACTGCCAGGAGAAGATTCATCCTCGGGACACTTTGAAGCCACACAGCAAGAGGTCAAGTGTAGTATCTTCCACTCTTGCTCTCCAGCCCCCTGCCACACATCATCACCGTTGTCCTCTCCCAAGCCCTGCCTTTGGCACCTGCCCAGGGCAATTTATGCTAGGCTTGGTTTGGTCTCCCAGACCTCCACCTGAGGATTTGCAGTGACAAAGATACGAAGGTCAAAAATAACCCCACCCAACCCAAATAATTATTTATCAGTACTGCAGTTTTACTGCTGTAATTCTGAAAAGGAGGAATTCCTCTGAACTGCTACACACTTAGTTCCAATCACCGAATTGACCTTATTCTGAGCCCTACTCCTTTATTGTATTACTCAGCTTTTTCTGACTCCTACAAAAACCAGGACTTGAGTGCCTTGCCACCCAGAAACCAAAGGAAGCTTCCATGAAACCAGCCAACACCTCCCATCTGCTCAGCAACATCATTTAAAAAAGGCAAAACAAACCAGAGAGGTTGTACAAGTCAGCCTATAAACCCAGGCGTGAGGAAAGCCGTGTCAGTGGTAATGGGGCAAGAAAGGCAGGGTAATTACACCACACCAAAACTGCCATCCTGCTGCATTCCTTTCCGGTGAAGGCTGGCTAAGAATTAAGATACACCTTTTTAAATCATCAAAGGGAGTGTCTGCAAGATACAAGGTGTTGGGATTAAGATGAAGTTTTGGGTTTGCCAGTTCTCAGCAGTGGCTTTGGTGGCTGGGCTGGGCACATCATTAACTATTCCCAAATGGTGTTCATGCCATGCTACTTCTTTTGAATCTTTACACATTATTATTTTTGTTTTACAACTTTTCACCATACAGGTTCCCACTGAGCTGTATGTACCCAAAACCAGAAGGCAATACCTATGCACAAGGGCTTTTGCACTTGGTCAAGCAGTCAAGGCCAGTAACTTACACCTGGGAGTTATTTCAGTGAAGCACAAATATTCACCATGTTGCTTCAGCTACTACCACAAGGTCTGCAAGCTCAGGCCCTCAAGCGTGAAACCCCAAGAGCTTCCCTGTTAAGAAGCCTGGTACAAATCATAGAATCACAGAATCATAGAATGCTCTGGGTTGGAGGGGACCTCCAAAGGTCATTTAGTCCTACACCCTCTGTAGGAAGCAGGAATATCCTTGGCCCTGTTGAGACTCACCCTGAGCATCTCCAGGGACAGGACCCCAACTACCTCCCTGAGCAACCTGTTTCAGTGTTCCATTACCCTCATGGTAAAGAAATACCAAATGGGGCCCATTTTGTGCTGATGATTTAACAAGGACTGCATAGCTGAGGGAACAAATTTAGCTCAGAGCTTTCCCTTTTACAGAAGAACGAGTGCAGAAGGTTAAATGGCAACACTCACCCTGCAGCCCTTTACAGAGGTGAACCTACTGGGAAGCTAGGTCTCCAGGTTAGCGCCTTGTGGATGGGAGGTGTAGTACTGCCCCAAAATGCAACCCTGCTCCATAGTGTTGGGCAGTGTAGAAGTAGTTCTCCTGCAGTAAGTAGTCTTTCTCCGGAAGCAAGTTCTCCTGCCTAGGAGAAACCACAGAAACAGCATTTGCACAGGCAGGACAGTGGCACAGAGGCAAAACAGGATTTTCCATGTTCTCCTGGGCTGTTCTGGGATGAGAGGCAACATAGCATAGAAAGAGAAAAGCACAGACCACCACTGCCTTAAAAACACAGGAATGTTCTTCCACCATAGCAGCTTCATACTCCAGGTTGTTCCAGTCAGTCTTTCCATGGCCAACAGAACAAATGCTGCACTTGTGTTTTTCTAAAACAGGACCCAAAAAAAAAAAAAAAAAAAAGATAAACACAAGGCAAAGCAGCCAGCCAAATGGCCAAGTCTTGCTACTTAATTATTTTGAAAGTAACAAGTTCAATAAAAAACAGCTACAAAAGAAAGGCATAATGACAACCTCTTTCCTCCAAGAATTCATGCTTTGGCACAAACAACTGGCTGGCCTGATTTTATGTCTTATCCAATAAAGCCTCTCCCTGTACAGCAGAGGAAAAGACAAGGTATTCCAAAAAGGGCTCTTTAGGCACCATGTAACATTGCACCACTAAATGAAAACAAAAATTTTAGGGCAATTTCTTTCTTAGGCCAATAGAAAAAAAAAAAAAAAGGAAAAAAAAANAAAAAGGCAAAAAAAAAAAAGCATAATGCTGCTGGCATCAGCACTGATGAGGTGAGGAAGACAAAACTATCAAGCTAACTTCAGTTCCTCTTTGTGGTGAATCTGTGAAGGCACTCAATTCACCACTGGAAAGCCAATTGTTTCTAATGCCTGACAGTTGCACTTTCCGAAGCTGTTTATGAATTCAGTCTCTTGACAGTATTTGAGGAAGGTGTTTTTCCACATGGGAACAGCTGACACCCAATGTTTTGGTGTGAATAAAACAGTCCAGTGGTTTTCCCATGGCAAGATCAAGGACACAGGGGTGTCCACTGCCATCGCATCCAGCTGTGCTGGTACAACCAAAGTGAGTCCAGTACATGACTTCTATCAGAGCTGTACGCACAAATGTAAGCTTCTATGACCTAGCTCCAGCTGGACATCCAGAGATGAAAACATCCCCAAATTAGTGGGCACTGCTGAAAAAGTAACCAAGCATCTAAACACTTGCACAATCTGTATTTACACCCAAGTGGCTCTAGGTTTCTCAAATGGCATCACCTACTGATTGCGAGTATTTCCCAATGGACAGGCACTTCATACTGAAACCCTAAATATTACAGTGACTTAGCTTATTCCACTCCACTTTACTCAACAGTGAGTAATTAATCCTCACAGCACCTCAGACAAGGAAGGACAGTGGCATTCAGCAACCCAGCCCAACATGCAGGTAAGAGGCACGAAAAGCCAAGCAAACCCACACAACGTCCTGCAGAAAGCAGGCCAAGACCAGTCGTTGTGTTATATCATAAGGAGATGTCCATGCCACAAAATCCCAGCAGTGAAGAAGCAAGGGGGGGG